>JAGDQP010002387.1:397-60741 GCA_022664845.1 Lepisma saccharinum
ACAGAAATAAATTCTAGTGGAACAAAGATACACTGAAATAAGCTCCAGTGGAACAAATATACACTGAAATAAGCTCCAGTGGAACAAAGATACACTGAAATAAGCTCCAGTGGAACAAAGATACACAGAAATAAACTCGAGGAGAACAGAGATAAATAGTAATAAACTCGAAGGAAACAAATTAGCAAAATGGAGAAAGCAGCTGCAAGAAATGTTGACAATGGAAAAAATCCAGTATTTGGCCCAACGAGATACTGAAAATAATAATTAAAAAAATGCTATTACATATCTTAATACGCCAAAATGAAGTAGCTATTGGACTGTAGTTTAGAAAATGAATATTTGTTTTCTGAATTTATAAGTTGTGTTAAAATAATAAAATCCTGGCAAAGTTTAATGTTTCCTAAACACACGAATTTAATACCGATTGTACTAGAGAAATATTTTTTTTTCGTTCAAATATATTTTAGATGACTCCATGACTAAAATGAGGATGCTATTTCAATTATGTGCTGCCACCTAATGTTGAAGTTTGGGGATTTTAGCTGAGCTACGATCGACATCAGTTGTGCCACTTTGCATGGGGATTTTTATATCGTGGGAATCTATACAACAGATGAGGGTTTAAGTACGCACAAATTATTGTTGGCATAGTGGGTAGCGCTACTACTATATTATCAAGAATTGTGTTTTTGGCAATTACACTATATTCTTCAGCTAGGCATTTTAGTGGATCAATGTGTTTTATGGTATTTTGGACAGAATGGAATAAGGGGAACAGAGAAAGCCGTACACTGCCCCTCTCGAATATGTAATAAAAGCCAATACAAAATATATATGATACCAGATGCAGAAAGGGGAGGTAACATGAATTCGATATTAAAAATTCCTATGCAAAGTGTCAGAAACGAAGTTGCTCATTGTTCCGGCGAAATCTCAAAGGCTTAGATTTAAAGGTCAGCGCATCGCTGTAAATATGACTTCTTTTAAAATGTTATATCCCATGAAGACACCTAAGATTTATTTTAAGTAGAAAGGAAAACGAGGTCACGGAAGAAATTAAAAAATGCTTAGGAGCAAGCAACTCATGAAACACCTAACCTCGCGATTAATATCAAGAAACCTGGAATTAAAAACATCCAGAATGGTTATTATGTCTTTATGGCTGCGAATATTCGAGAACTCCTCTTGCAGGTGACCATAAACTGCGAGTGTTTAAAAATAAGGCCTTGAGAAAGATGTAAGAGAGGAGATTAGTGGAGAATGGAGGAGACTGCACAATGAAAACTCCAAAGACAATACGATTCACCCAATATTATAAGAATAATGAAATCACGATGGCTAAGATTGAGTAGGCCATGTAGCTCGGTCGAGGGAAAAACGAAGATTATATTATTTGATCATGATTAGGAAACCGGAGGGAAAGAGACCGTTGGAAAGACAAGACGCCGTTGGGAGAACAATATTAGAAGGTATTCTCGTGAAGTAGATGTCCGTGATGAAAACTGGCTTGATCTTGCCCAGGATAGAAACCAATGACGAACGCTTGTTACTGCGGTGAGTAACTTGCAAGTTCCGTATAAGCCACAGAGTTAGATACACATATGAAAGATAGAACTCGGTGTGTCAAAATGGACGCAAAGAAAAAATAACATAAAAACGGAAATTAAAAATTCAACTTCTCAGTCTCATAAGACAAGTAAAATAACACTCATGTAAATGAATGGAGCAAACCAAGATGGCTGCCGGCCGTAATGCAATGTCTATGAATGGTACACGTAAATTGCGCTGTCTAGGTTGTTCTTTACTGGTAAACAACGTCCATATCGTCATGGTTCTGCGCTGTATTTGAACATTTAATTTGCACTTGAGTCAAATGGCAAAACTGTTACCTTACGTGTTTCTTTACTGTGGCCTCTCTTCCTTTTTTCGTCTTTACCTTGCGTTAAGACTCACCAGAACTTTTTTCCTTATGTATTTCTTTTTCCTCTCCGTTTTGTTCCGATCCGACATTTTGATTAGCAAAACCACGAGTATGTTTCAATGTGTTAATTCCTTTTGTAAACTGAACTGTTCCAGGTTAATTGACTTTACCTTGGATAAGTTAGCACAAAACAAAACTCTTGAAGGATTCTTACATCTTCTTTGCTGTTCTGATACACCAAAACATATATATATATATTTAAAAAAATACATTTGAATACTCAAAGTAAAGCAAAAAGAGAAGAATATGTCTCTCGAATAATCAGATGAAGGAGAGGACGGTAGTCAAAACGACGAAGATAAATAGGTCCAGTTGAGTATGATTCTACACTGTAAAAAAAAATTTTTTTTGGAAACGTTGATTGATATAACTAGTACTGTTTCAGTTAGATGTATTTGAAGTAATCCTGCTGAGGTTAAGAAAGTGTGTGTCAAAAACAACGAAAGATTTCTTTTGGGTAGTTGCAAGTTCTAATTTTCCCCGTTTCCAGCGTGACATTCGCACATATACAAAAGGAGAAAACGGTTTCTTATCGTAATGAAACATTCAATTCTGATCAAGTGTTTGCTGCCGCCATTTTAATCACGTTTTTTTTAAAACAAAAATAGGGAATATTCTCAATGATAGAGAATTGCGATCCTTACTTGACAAATAGATAACATTAATAGAACATGGCGTAAGCCGTGGGAATAATTTTGTTTATGTTCACAAGGTTCGGGCAACGTATTTTTCACCTTCTATACTGTTTTAATGTACTGATTTCATCAGTGGCAATTTAGTCCAGTCGGTAAGACGCTGGACTTCTAACTGATCAACCCGTGTTCAAATCTCGATCAAGATTCTCTTGAATTTTACTCTTGTTCCAGTATTTCTAAAAACTAAATGGTGGTTGTTTTTCTATTCCAGGAATGTTTCGGGAAAATTTTAACAGTGTGCTTTTTCTCTATAGCGAACTATTTGAAATTTCCTGATAAATATGCTTGTTGTGTTTTTATTTTTCAAGTTTTTTTTAAAAAAAATAATTATCTGAATAACTTGATGAATATATTTTATTAATTTGATTTAAATTTCTGGACTGTCCAGATATCCATGGTCTATGCACATCATAAAAGTGACCAGGAAGCTATCTGAAAAGGGTACCCGAGTACATTGACAATACCCACTCATCTACATATAATAGAGTATTTGATTTGATTCGAATATGATACATGTAATATGTAAGCCGTTAACAGGGTAAATATATCGCCGTCTAAAAGCTGTGCTACATTACTGACTAGTAATGCGATTTGGTATATATACGCTTCGTGAGAGCTGAAGATAGTACTCAGCTGTGTTTTCACTTATCATCATAAACCTTCATAGTCGTTCGGAGACTAAGTGTAAATCGGAAGCTTTCGTCTATCTCCGGTACAGTTGATTCAGTAGTCTCTTAAAGAACGTCATGGTCGAATCAGGAATAAAAAAAGAGACAAAAAGATAAGCTCTGAATGCCTAGTTCTGACAATAAGTTCTGTAGCCGCGAGGGAGGAGTCGTAGCGTGATCATGGGTGGAAAGACACTTTTAATAGCCAATGCGAGGTAGGTAGTAAGAGCGCGAGTTCTCGCTGCCCCACGCGCTAGCCAAGACTCCTCGTAGAGGTCTACAGAACTCGGAACTGCACAATACACAGCTTCAAATAGAAAGGAAAAGAGTGACTACAATTTCGAAGGTGGTGACTATTATTTTGATCTCGCCCAAAAAACTCAATAATAGATCAACAGGAGGAGCTTACTCAAGAATCTTGTATGATGGAGTAAAGGAGTAGAGACTGGATCAGAAAACCGAAAATTGTTGGTTTGAGTCCTTGTCAAAAGATCTGTAAATTTTCTGCTATTTTCGACGTAGTAAACAACACAAAAACAATTCCGGATCAACACCTGCAAGCGCAACTCCACACTCAATTTAACACTGCTTCACACTGGGTCTGTGCCAAGACTGTAACACAAGTCCTGTGCCAACCAGTTACACCGACTCGTCTACGTATTTTGAATTAACCCACAAACGTAGGAGTTGTAATCCAACAACTGCTGTGCACGAAACTGACACCGATGTTGTTTTAGAGGTAATGGCGATGTTAATTCAACACGTTCCTGTGTCCCAGGGCGACTACCACATTTCGTGTTAACTCAATACAACAAGCGGGGTTGATTTTCGTAAATCAACACAATGGATGTGTTGTCAAAGCTGATTCAACTCAATGAATGGTGACAGTATTGAATCATCATCAAAATCACACCAAAAACAGTGTTGATTTAACACAAAATGTGGTGGTCTCCCTGTGACACTGATTCAATGAACACCGCCATTTTTTTACAGTGTATATTTCAGATCATTGCAGGGAATCTTTGAATTCTAATTTAGCAGTTTTGTTTCAAACACGATTTTCACGGTGTTAAGTACCAACATTGTCCAAGACTTTAATGGACTTGAGCCTCTGTCACTAAGAAGACATTCTGAAGGGAGTGGTACATTTTACTTCAAACATTGAATTTTCCTGCGCTTGCGCAAAACATCCATTAAGTAAAACTGAAGCTCCTTCGTCGTTGCTAGAATTCGTTTACTTTACTTATAAACAAAACAAAAAAGTAATGAAGTATATATTACTGTTACTACCAGACTCAAGGTCGCTTTTTGTTTCTGAATACAGAACAATAATTATTACCTAACCGGTCGAAACAAATAAAAAGAAGACATGGGCCAATTTCCTATTTCATAGTTCGTTCCTGATTTCTTTTTTTGTTTTGTACAATACTGTAAAAAAAAAAGTGGTGATGTCATACCGTATGACAAAAAAAGAAAAGAACATGTCCCTGTAATTACTTTTATAGGTATGACAGCCTCGCTTGTGTTGTGTATAACGACAAAGTGACGCAGTACGCACCGTTCATTACTCCTTTGGGTGATGTCCAAGAAAGAGGACTTTTTTTATGATTTTAGTGGCCTTCTATTTTTGCGATAAGAGGACATGATTTTCAAGAGAACCATAGTGAAGACACTTAAAAACACAGTCGTACGTATAGAAGAGAAAGTACGATTCGCCTTTTTGAAAATAAACTAGATAGCTTGACGCTTAACATTCGAACTGTCAATGTTCATTGTCGTCATATATCACCAAAAAGAACAGGTGTGATGATTTTAACTATATTGCAAGAACAAAAAAGTACAAATTGCCTTGAGTGATTTTCAAGGTGAAATCTTTCTTGTAAGCGCATTTATGTTGTCTTTCAGAAGTAATGAAACTTTTTCTGTTGCAAATTGCATAACTCGTAGTAATAAGGAACAGTACCTCTGTTGGTCTGTGTGTTTGAACTTTCATAACGGAAATATAACAAATATCATGAAAATAATCGAACGAGCGTGTAGGCGAACCTCACCGGACCGAATCGAACCGATTATAAATTCTCATAATTCATATAGGACCTAAAAATAAACAACAAATATTACTAATTTGAGCTTGTAGCGGCAGATTACTGTGTTTCATTTTCAACTGTCCGCAAATGACGTTTGGATAGTGTAGGGACACCTTGAAAGGAGATCCGCTATCTCGCCTTAACTCAGATTTGAGTATTGTAATCCGGCAACATGGACACCACCCACTCTCACACACTCACAAATTAAAAATTGATTCCATTTTAAAGGTGAAGCGAAATGTTTTAATTTTTATAGAATAATGTTTCTATCTTCATCAGAATATTATTTTAAACTTTGAAATATTGCACTAAGAACTATTGTAGGGTAACCAGATGTCCTGTATTTTACGGGACAGCCCTTTCTTTACAGTTTCGTCCCAGCTGCTTCCGAGCAAGAACGTTTCGTTTACGTAATCACTAGAATGTTAATATTAATCCTTATACATTAATTCGTTGAGTAGTAATGAACTGTTGGCAGTGTTCTCTCAAATTGTAACGGTGTCCCGCAGGGCCGGCCTTAGGGCGGTGCGAGCGGTGCCTCCGCACAGGGCGCCGAGTTGCAGGGTGCCAAATGAATATGGTACAAATATCTTAACGTCAAAGAAAGTAGAAAATATTAGGCCCTACGTAATGCGTCCCATACAAATGCTCCCGCCCACATTTCAAACGTCGGTATAGAGTCGGGTTCAAAACAAATGCCGAGTGAAACCCGACTATCCTAACTGTCATTTGCAATTAATTTTTAATCTCTATAATGAAGAAATTAATGGCTATTGTAGATGTATCGTGCCTATCACTGATTTTAATTGCAATTGTTTTCTGCTTTCTGTCTCATAGTTGGTGGCCCGCCTTCTTCTCGACTATTCTTGCCGTCATATTCCCGCCTTGTTAGGACATGGTCGGCATTTTCCTCAGTCCCGACCAAATCCCAACCCCATAGTCGGGACAAGGGAGGCAAAAAAATCTTTCCCACCCTTTTGCCAACCATTTTCACAAAATGTATTGGTGTGATTGGTACACTGCAAGGATCAGTTTAAGCTAGTTAGATCACTCCTAGCTTCGTTCTTTAGGCCCTTTGACAATATAATTTTTTGCCTAACTCGCCCATTAGGCGTTGGACCAGAGGTGGACCGCCTTTAAATGCGACATCCCGACGATTAGACAGTCGGGGTTGGGGTGCATTTTCTTTACTGGGTGGTCAACACACTCCCTGTGCTGACGCGTAGGACGGAGGTCCAATTACGTCATGTCTTTAGATGGTGATGGTGTGTTAATATGGAGTGAAGTGCTGCAAAGTGGCTGGATTTCAGCATTAGTTTTCGTCACATGCAGGTGGATTAAAATATTGACGAAATAAGGTTCGTTATTGTCTAAGCTGCAAGAGGATATATCGATTATCCACTCAGGAGTACTCAAAATCTTAAGTTTTATTATTGCTGTCAACTCAACCATGTCTTCCATAAGAGAGATATGGAAGAAATTTGAATGATATATTTTCATGAAACTTTACATATATTGAAGCTCGAGAAAGTTGTGACTATGTTATCGTATTGAAGCTCAAACACTGCAGAGTGAGTGTATATTTATATATGTCGAAATATGCATACAAATATAACTTTTTATGCGATGAAGTACGTGCCTTTTATGTGTTCGTGTGTAATACATCGTAGTATCCGAGCAAACATTGGTGGTATATTTTGTTTATTTATAAAACTGTGGAGCATTTCTTGGAGGTATGTATATATGCTAATAAACTATAAAGATGAAGGAATAAACTATAATTAGTTTACGTCAGATAAACAGCATCTGTTCAGAATAGGTGTCTGCATTTGTGGAAATTTCAGTATTTTCAGCATTCCACCCCCACTTATTCTTAGTGACGGGAAGTTCGATTCACCAAAGACACTGAACAAGGAGCACTCGAGCAGCAGTTGCGTAGTTTGGCAGAGCTCATGTAGATGTCGTGTATATCGCATTCGAAGGGAAATACAATACAGTGACTATTTCTTCTCAGGAAATAAGTGAATTTTCGTGCACGTGAATTGTATGTTAATTAAAACATGGCCATTAACGTATTCTTTGATCATTATAATTTCGTTTATGCGTACGTAAAAATAAAGGCGCCTGTCTGTATTATTATCTGAATTATTTCAATTGCATTTGATGAAAATAAATAGCTCTGTTTGCACATTGTAAGTCAGTGGAAAGACTTCGGGAAGCGCCAAGATTGCAACCCGATGGTATTTCTTTAGATTTTTAAGCACAATATTATCAGAATTACTTGTGTTTAAGGTGCAGCGAAAATAATTTTCCGCACAGCGATTGCCTTGATTGCAACCTGTGCTATGTAAAAAATATCGTACTTCGAGAACTGTTTCGTGCATCAACAGCCTAGATTGCTGTTGTTTGCGTCTAAAAGTGGAAAAATATGTTTCTGATGATAATTTCGTATGCCAACCGCCTGCATACTAGTTTGTAATGTACGATCGTACCCGTATTATGCATCGGTATCAATTTCACAGATAAATATTGTCTTGATAGTAGTGTATCAGTGATAAAATGTATGAACAGTTGTTCTCTTAATGATACGTTGTTGAATATAAAATTTTGAGAATAATTTCTAGTGTGCTGACTGCCTCGATTACAGTCAGAGATCTAAGAAAATTAAAATACATTTAGTTCATACTATAAGACATAGTGAACTGTCGTATCATACTTCATTTGGTTAGAGGAGGGACTGCTTAGATCGTATCCCTGAGTAAGTGATAAATAATATTTCATAATTAGAGACCAGATTAAAGCAAAGTAATCAACGGGGGAATATTTTATTTGAATTCAACGTAGACAAAACTAGACATACATATTAAAGAATCTTACTTAATATCATTTATGGTCTGCAAATTTCTAGGTTTTGAGGGCCCAGATAAGGAACAAAGTGTAAGTAAACGAAGTCGACTCAGAAATTGGTTTTATTTTATAATTCCTATTTGATGCTAGATTTTGTAAACTGAGCTGTGGAAAAAGTTTAGCTCACATAAGTGTTACCATTCTATTTCTGTACTCAACTCATCTTCTAACGAAATGAGGGTGACCATTATTTTCCCCCATACCCTTCAAATATAGAATTTAGAACTTCAGTTAATCGTCCTAGATTATGTTTTTGTGGTAAAAATCTTGCTTATTTCTGAACATTTCAAGTTCTTTAGACAAATGAATGAGTAATTTGGAAATAAATAAGTTTGGAACTAATCTGGTTGTTCAATGGAACAAACAAGAATCTTAGAACAAGAACAACAATCTTAGAACAAACAAGAATTAATAAATACTGTTAGTCAACCCATGCAAAAACAATCTATGAATTTGGTCACTGCAACAAGCCTCATTACAGGGTGTATGAAGTACGTATCGTCTTACCGACATGAAGGATTTTATGAGGTTGATAAAAAAGCAAAGAAAATGGCAGCGGCTTTAGATGTTGAAACCGAATTTGTCGAAGCAGTTTGCATAATGAAGAAGAAAAGGATGTTCGAATACGAAGGAGAGGACGAGGGAGTGCAGCAGACAGGCGAGGAGTGTTTAAAGATTGAGTTTTTTACGTGACAGTAGACAAAGTGTTGAAGTCTGTTGAGGAACGATTCGAGCTCCTCAAACAACACGAGGATTTGTGGGGATTCCCCTACAACCTAGAGGCACTACCTGAAGACCTATCGGCTCACTGCAAAGATCTTCACATAGCACTGAAAGAGGGAGAAAGTGCGGACATAAATGGAACGGAGCTCGAGGAAGAACTGAAGCATTTGAAGTTCTTACTTCCTAAGGGACAAGGTACTCCTATTAAGACCAGAATCCTTTATAAATCAGAACCAGCTGGAGGATGCCTTCCCAAATGTGTGGGTAGCTTTGAGAACTTACGACACCCGTAACTGTTACGAGTGCTGAAAGGATCTTTTCAAAGCTAAGGCTGATCAAGACATACTTGAGATCGACGGTGGCAGATGAGAGATTGTTATCTTTAGCTATTTTATCGATTGAAAATGACGTTGCTCATGAGTTGGACTTCTCAACTGCGATCCGCCAGTTTTCTCAGTCAAAGGTTCGCAAAGTGTATTTTACTTATAAACTGCGTTAAAAAAACTACCTTAAAAGTGGAACTGTGAACTCAATAATAGCAACACAAACTTGAACACTATAAACTGAATGTTTGAAAATTGAAGTTTTTGTAGTCTATAGAAAGTCTGTGTTAACTATGCGGAATAGGCCTATTAGGGAAACACGTTAAAAAGCGCGCAAATTACTCTATCTGATGGGTGGTGTGGAAACGAGTAACATTTGAACATTACCCTTTTATTTAGATATTTACTGTTCATCACTGAAATTTCAAGTTCATGGGGGCGCCAAATTTTGCTCTCGCACCGGGCGTCATTTTGCCTAAGGCCGGCACTGGTGTCCCGCGAAATCTGGTCACCATAAACTATTGTCCTCTCGTTTTAACTTCGGACATGACTCCTCCTACAAGTGACGTGCTCTTGAAAGCACGTGACCCCAGTGTTGCCAATTTGGTCGTTTTCACATCACCCTCTCCGCAGCGCACGAAAGATACAGCGATTATCATTTCTGTCTGCCTGTCTTTCTTTCTGTAATTAGGTATAAAGCATATTAAAAAAAAAAAAAAACAGTGTTGCTATGATATGTTGTTAAGACGTTGAGAAGTTACTATAGAAGCAAGCTCTTATTTAATCATCATGGCAACAGCGGGGATATTTTCTATTGCGTTACGCTTCCAGCAACCAATGTAAGACACCGCTGGTATTAACTACCATACTTTTTGAATTGAAAACTCGTTTTTTTTTTTTTTTGTTTGTTTTAATTTTTAAAATTTTTCATTCTTTAAAATTTAAAGAATAAACTATCTAATTAGTTCTTTACTATTACGAGCAAACTTCAAGTTTCAAACCTGTCCGTAATTTCTTCAATATATTCTTGGGGACGCGATCTGTTTCAATGGAAGTTAGTATTAGAGTTCCAAGAAGCTTCTGGTTCATACTTAAATGAAGGCGGGATTTTACGAAGGTGGCTTCGGAAAATAGTACTCACAATGAACCAGGCTAGAAAAAAAAAAAGGGACAACGCACACTTGTATGCCTGGTAGAGTTGAAGATGAAATATTATAGATAATGTTGCAACTAGTCTATTTAAAGAATGTAACATGAGTTGTAGAGAGAGCAGAAATTGATTTTTATTAAACCGTTCTCAACTGATACTTCAATACCTTGTTTTTATTTGGTCGATGTCTTCTATTAGGAAGAGTGATTCGACTGCAGTGCTTTTTAGTCTCGTTATATCTTGATTTTGTCCTGAAGACGTTGTAGTCTCCACTGAGCTAGAGGTATTGAAGCGTTGGTTTGGAGCAGAATGTCGTCCGTTACGGGGTAATTTACCTAGTCCTGAAGTTACGTTCCAATGGAATTCACGACATACCCTGAGATATGGATTGAACTAGCAGAATATTCGACGGCAGATACAGCGAAGTCTAATTGAATTAGAGTGATCGACGTAGTATAATATTAAAGAAAGATACATTACATAATATAATATTTACTTACACTACAACATTTTTTCACATGCAAATACCGTAATTGTACCTACAAACTAGGCGTTGGCCTACTACCTTCCAACATCTCCTGGCCTGAGCCTGAATGTGAAGTTTTTGTTCTTACGTATGTCTGCATTTTATTTCGTTTTATTGTGTTATCCAACAACCTAAATACCAAAATGTGTACTGGTGTAGGATTATAAGACAATGCCCTTCATACCGTATGCTTGCACGTTTCAAGTGTGTGCTTAATACCTCGAAGATTTATCATTGTGAGCTTCATACCCCCAGAGCCGGGGTAATAAGCACCTCTGAAACACCTGTTATATTTTTTTAAATTTTCATGTTAGTATACAAAGACAAAAATATTTTTAACTCTGGGGCGTTGTATGATACAGGTTTACATGTGATTAACGTGCATGTTGCATTCACACCCACGTAATTATTTTTTTTATCTGGAATTTCATGCCCTTCCCCCCCCCCAAAAAAATAGTGCTAATTACTCCGTTTTACCCTATATGTGAGGACGAGAAGAGTGTAGGAAATACATGTTGTTACAATTCCTCTTGGTTACGAACGCCAATGGCTACTATGTAGTTCCTCAGCTGTAATGTCGTCATCACCACTGCCAGTTTCTTTGTCCAATAAATCGTTCAGATCGGATTTTCTCTTCCCGTTCAAAAGATCTGGAAAAGACAATACTTTAAAGTAGGCAAATTGACGAGTTCAGTAAACTGGAAATCGAGACTAGGACACAGAAAGGGGGTGAAAACAGTTGTGAAAATGTACCATTCATTATCCGTTAGTTCTAAGTTCTAAGATAATAAAACAAAGAGAAACTAATCAGGAGAATTCATAGAATTAAAGTGCACGAGAGCAACATTGATGTTATATTAACTGTCAAATGATTAAATCAAGATGTTTTTGTGTATGTGGAAGTGTACAATAAGATTTTTTGGAAGCGGGAGCAGGGGTGAAACTAACAAAAAACTGGCCTTAACGGTAAACAGCGTACTGTACTATTTGAAAGTACATCAACATAAACAGGTATTCTTTCCTTCAAACTGCAAATTTTATCTCGAAATTGAACAAAAAAAGACTCGGAAGGTTACTCAAGCATGTGATCCTCTTGCAGAGGAAACAAGTAATATCCATTTTCTTTAAAAGGAATTTAAGTTATCTGACAGTTTCCTTTCCTTTTAGCTTCTAACAAAACACACAGATACACAGAATTGTCAAGACCAGACACAAAAGGGAAACGGTTAGAGATGCAAGACAATCTAACTTTACTTTATAGAAAATTGTCGATGGATATTTTTGGAATTCGAGATTTGCTCAATGTGGCAAACGTCGCATTAATATATGTTACAAGTTCAACATATGGAACATTAACTTCATTTTTCTTTATTATCGAATATTGGTTAGTTGTTGATATATTCTGCAACTTATCGGAAAAGGAAAATTCACCCGTCGACCATTTTTTTTTCTGAATCTGACTGTACATATAAATGAACTAAAGGAGAAAAGGGTCTACAAATGCAACAATTTTGAAACTGAACGGTTTATAGAAAAATACATATTTGATTATTTTCAATTTTCAAATTCAAAGGAGAATTGAAAAAAAAACGTATGGCTGGGATGATACCTGGAATTGAAGGTCTTACTTGACCTACCTTTCCCGTTCTTTTATCTAAGAATTTAAATTTGAATTTATTTATGGCCTTTAGGGTAGGGGAAAGAATGCCTGAAGAAGTCGTCCAAAGCCGAAGTTGAAGGTATCTTCTCTATATTCTCTTGGTATGATTGAGGAAAACTTGGAAAAACCTCAGTCAGGATGATCGGCGGCTGATATCGAACCCAAAAGCTCTCGAATGCGAAGCCAATACTTTATTTAGGAGTTGTGAAAATCGATGAATTTCATTGCCCAGGCTTGAGACAGAGGTTTCAGAACTAACTACACGTGAAATTGATAGTTCTCGTGAGGAATGCCCTAAACTAGGCAGACAGTAAAAAAGTAAAAAATGGCATAAAGTGTCACATTCCTTGTTAGATGGGTCCTGGAGATTTCAAAATTCACCTGACAAAGAAACAGATTGTGCACAGATATAAGATAACTGCGCGGCGTGTCAAGATTTCAGTGGGCTCTGGCTTCAATTTACGAATGTCGAAACAGAAGACAAGTCCGAATTGTACTCACTCACCTTCGTCGAACAAACTTCAAGGATTCAGGGTCCACTAAACAATTCCGTACAGTGATTGTCGTTCCACGTTCCATGAACTCTCTACCAAGAAGACTCTTTTACGCTATCAGAACACAATAAGCCATAATTTTCTTGTTGGACGTGGTTTCTTCGAATTTTACGGGAGTGTGGAAGGAATGTAATGCTAATTGTTTTTAGGTGAGTGTACGCTTCCCTTATTGTAAAGAAACATTTCGCTTACTATCCCATATACCTGTGTGTTTCATAAACTTTAGCTGGGTATACGGTGATGTCTAAAACACTGAGGTGTTTTACATCTCTGGAAACAGCTATCTTGAATTTTACGGGTGTAAAAAAAAGGTAGAGCTATCCCCTGTGCAATGCGCACGCGCTGTGAACGGCGCATGGAGATTTGGAGATAGCGCTCCACACATTCTCGACTTATCGCACTAAGTGAGGTGGGATGGTCAGTCCCAGCCTCGACCGCCTTTACCTTTCCAGGTGCCCAGGAATACCAAGGATACTGTGGTACAATTTGATAGGAGGTTGAGTTCATCTCAGAGCGCCAGACATGGGAACACTGCGTGAAGTCTCCAGTATCCTGGCCGGGATCTGAACCCGTGCCGTCTGATTCGTAGTCAGAAGCGCTACCGCCTGAGCCACGGCGATTCCTGAATTTTACAGGTTTGCGGAAACAATATTACTTTTGTCTGGACGGGAACGGAACGGAAAGATAATTTTTTTCCGAAAATGGAGACTGGGGACGATTTTTCTCCGATTCTCTTCCCATAATTTCAGGTACGCGCACATACCTCATATGTGTAAACAACCTTAGAGAGACTCTTCGTGTATATCCTGCACACTTTATTTAAAGATTTGTTCGACAAGTGTGCATCTTTTTGTTTTGAGATTCAAACACTGAGGTCACAGTCTACAAGAGAGAATCCATAGTATACTTGAATGCTACATGCAGAAGTAGCAAAGATATGAACACCGGAGGTTGAAGTTAAATAGAGCTTGTAATTAGCTCGGATTCGTTGTTGTTGTTTTGTTTTTTTTTCAGAAAATAGGACATGACTATGAAAATTGTAAGTTTCTGTGAACATGATTTAAGACAAAAGTACCTGAATAATATATCTAGATATTTTGGCGTACTGCAACCTTGCCTGATGCCCGATTGTACTTTTTTTTTGTTTGTGTTGTTGATTTGCTGATAGAACAGACAAAGGAAACGAGTTTGAAGATCAAAAGAGGAAGGGAAGAAAATTTGGAATCAACATCCTCTTCAGGGTCATTGATGAAGTGAAAGTTCTGCTCTTGCGGTATCCTTGTAACTGAGAAATTTGAGTAATCATATACGAACGATGAAAAGACGAAAAAGGTAAAAAAACAATAGAAAAGAAAGAAGAAGTCAAAGAAAAAGAAAACGCTGCAGAAAACCTTGCTCATGACAGTGATGAAGTGGTGGCCATCGATGAAAACCATCCCTGTTTTAAGGTGGAGTACGAAGGCAAAAGCCCTGCTTCAACTGACACTGAGATAAGGTTCACACACAAACACACACACACACATATTTAAAATACACCCTTCTGATTCAGACTTCAGGACACCAAACTCACATATAATTCAATTAATCGTGATATTGATATTCCAGACACCCACCCATAAAAACTCGACAGTCATAACCAGAATAAAATGTGAACAAATATATATGTGTATTGAATTGATTTTTTTGGCCTTTGGGCATCTCAGTCTTAGATCGGGATAGTGTGGGGCAAGGATGTTGGAAGGTAGTCAACCAGGGCCTTGTTAGAAGGTATTATCCTGACATTTGCCTTGTATGTAAGACCGAGGGAAAAAACTGAAAGAAAACCTCAATCATAATAGACGGCTGCTGGGATCGTTGTTAGTGTTGCCACGGGACGAGACGAGACAGAGTAATGGCTATAGAAAACGAGACGAGACAGAGCTCTCGTAATGCAAAGTATTCATCTTTTCGAGACGAGACACTCTCTGGACAAGATGATAAGAAAGAATGGATTGTGATATCGTACAATTAATATTATTCAATATAGGGGCTCAAAATTTCAGTGTTGACCCAGCATCGTGAGGACAATTGGGGAGCTGCTATGAATAAAAGACAGTGGCGATTACAGTGAGAGCTTCGGCTCTACTCTCCCAACACGTCTGGTCAGCGTGGGAGCAGTAGACCACCTCCTCCCTCCGGGAGAGGCCTCATCCAGTAATGGATTGAATATGGCTGTGAATTATATATATATATATCGGTCTGCTGCTATCCTCATCCATGTAGCTCCTGAAAAACGCTTGATTTAATCTACCCATCTTGCATTTGGACGTCGTCTCGGTTGTTTCTTTTTTTTTTAGGAATCCAATGTAGTACATTTGTCGTCCACCTTCCATCTGTTCGTCTAGCTATGGGACCGGCCCATTTCCACTTCATCTTCCTCGTAGTCTTGATTACATCCTCTACCTTTGTTTGTGCGCGCATCCATTCATTTCTCTTCCTGTCCCTCCTGGTTCTTTCTAGCATGCATCTCTCCATTGCTCTTTGTGTGACTCTCAATATTCGGTATATATATATATAATCCCAGGTTAACGTCGTCGTTTCTACGTGCGTCGTTACAAAATCTCTGCTTATTTAAAAACGCCGAAAAATACTTTTTGGACTCTTAATATCTCAGGGTTTTTCCTCCTTGCGTGGCTTCTGTTGGATCCTTGGTCGTGGAAATTCATGAATCAGATGACGAACTTACCTCGCACGGACACTGTTGCAAATTACTTCCGCAAAATGCAGTCCAATGGAGACTACTGCTAACCTTCAGGCCAAGTTAAAAATAGCAAAACAGCCAGAACCATAGAGTGCTAAAGCACAGCAGCCTGACTATTCTATGCTGAAGTAGTTTTAAACAATTAGGCCGTTTTAACTGGAAAAGACTTTCATTAAATCGATCCTTCCATAAAATATGAAAACTCTCAAATACACCTCAATGCATTCTTTACCTACATTTACTTTGCAACTTTCTATAGCTCACCAACTTTCATTCATATTTAAACTCATTTCCTGACAGAAACTTTTCTTTTTACTTTTACCATCCCCTAAGAATAATATTTAGGCACATTTCATATAATTACTACACTAATTTAACATATAAAGCACTCCTTTTCGTACTATATATTGCATTTAACTACATCTTTTTCCGGCAAGAATTTTTTTTCAGATCGGCGCGCAGGGCTGGGCAGCCATTTTGGCAACTTCCGGAGCACACTTGGAAACACTTCCGGTACGGCACAGAACTTTTGCCTAAAAAAAAGTACTTTTGAGTAAACAGTACTTTTGCGTATGCCCACCGCTAACAGGGGGCTGCGCCCCCCCGCGGCTAACGCCTCCCAGCTCCTTTCGGACGCACCCTCTCCCCCCTTGCACACCTCGCTATCGCTCGGTGTGCATCCTGCCCTGGTGAGTTTATATACATCCCAGCTTTTAGTGGCATCTTTTAAAATTGTAAATCACAACTTTTATTAAATTTATTTTTGTGTATTTACATATAAAACGAAAAAACTTTAATTTCTTTTTTAAAAAAAATGTAAAAAGTCGACGCCAGGGTTTGAACCTTGGACCCTTAGATTAGCTTTCCAACGTCTTGACCACAAGACCAAACTGTAGCTGCCGGGTTGAGCGCTTCTCGCTGTTATTTATCGTTCAGGATAAGCGAGAGTGGGCTGTTCCTACAGGAAGTGTTTTCAAGTGTGCTCCGGAAGTTGCCAAAATGGCTGCCCAGCCCTGCGCGTCGAGCTGATAAAAAAATCTTGCCTTTTTCCGTAGCTATAAACGAACATTTTATATCAGTCATAAAAATTATTGCGTTCTATTGGCCACAACAATAGATTATTTAATTAAATCAAGATAATCCATTTTCCAATAAATAGATTAAAATATTAAAAACAACAATCAATTTTTCCCAAATTTCCAACTCATAAAAACATCACTTTTTCATCAATTCTTTCATTAATTGCTTTCCTATACTTTCGTATTCCATATCAACGATATTTTAGAGACGAGACAGCCTAAATCTAGTATTACCGGCAACACTAATCGTTGTTCCCAGGGCCTTCCGATTGTTAAGCCACTGATCTACCAACTGAGCTATGGCCGCTCAGTACAAGCGTATTGTAAAGCAACAGAGATCTTCTTCCAACTACAGGCCACCTTAACATAAGACAATCTTTTGTTTAAGATACGTTCCTTCCCTATTAAATATAATATTTAAAATAATTATAACATATATAACCTGATATAACATATTCTGGACATATTTCACGACGTAGCAGCCTTTTTCTACACCACTTTCTAAAAAGTCGTCAACTCAGCTACATTGTTTTTTTTATTCTACACTACTCGCGCGACAAACGGCAAGCATACTTTTCCATTACGTGATAGAGTTGCCGTTACTAACCTCTCTACAGTTAGTGTTGCTCACAAGATAAGTTTGAAGCTCTCTCGTCTCGAAAATGGCTTGTCCAGAGAGCGTCTCATCTCGAAAAGATGTATATTGTATATTACCAGTACTGTCTCGTTTCGTGGGCAACATAATCACAGTGGTACCAACTGTTCAATTTCCTCGTTGCATGTGTGCTCGGAAACAAAGGAATTTCACTTTGTCCAACCAACCCACTTTGGCCGTCTTTCCCTTAGAAATCGTAGTCATGTCCTTCAAAGACAAACGGTAGAGTACAGGATTGGGATGAATGTCGTAAACTTGCCGTGGACATGCTATCTTTGAAGGAGATGCAGATATAAATAAAAACTTTGTTTTTTCAACTCGATATATATTCATGTTATCATTCTTAAAATATTTCATCCATTTACGGCATTTTAACATCCCATTGGTTCCACTTGGAATGAAAGACGGTCTTCTAATTGGCAGAAATTACGTGTTAGTTCCTAAATCGTACCAACCTATTCAGTTTTATGATCCTATTTGAACACTTGCTATTGAAAATAGTACTGAATTTGTGACCCATTATCCACCGTTTAGTTAGAGCTCCTCCTCCCTCGCACAAATGGCGCCCGAACCGGCCTGAAAATTTATATTACACCACCAACAAAAAAAGAATGATAGGATAAAGAAAATGTTTCGTTTTTATTACAGTTTGGAATTACTCGTCTCCAACCTTGAAACTACAAGAAAGCTAATGGACGTCCAGAAGCGATTACATCAAACGAAAACTCCCTTTGGTGCCTCTTCCTTCCCACACATACATGAAGAAGAGGTTCTATGATTGTCGTATATGTGACATGTCCTGGTTACATGTAGTGGGAAGGACTATAAAAGAAAAAGAGAAGATAAAGATGCGTGCAAAGTTGAAGAAATGGTAAAATGAATGTTGAGAACAAGAGACATGAAGATAGAAGAACGGAACAATGTTTCACTTCAACTTGAGTTGATGTTCTTTTTCAGTGACTGCCCATTGTCCTCTGTTGAACAAGATAAGGTAGATTTTTTTGTTTGTTGTCTTTGGCATTATTGTCTTCTTTTTTTTTTCTAAAGCGGTATTCACGGTCATGTTCATGGTGTAGAAGTGTTAGAAGACGAGGAGACAACAAACGGCTTCTAAGGTGGCAGATAACAAGCTATAAAAATTCGCTGTTTCTTGCAGGCGTTCCTTCTTTTTCTTGCAAACTCTTTAAAGAGAGAACTCAAGCACTTTGTCAGCGAACAAAGATCTATGGCAGCCATACAAAGTGGAATGGAACAAGTCGAATCTGAAGAAGATGAAGATGTCCACTTCACGTTCAAAATGATTGATACCTCTTTTTGTTTGTTTGTTTTAGTTTCTGTTTTATTGTTCTACAACGGAAGACTTAATTTTGATCTGATAGACGTTAGAAAACGGAACGAATACACTATAACAAAAATATATTTAATCTCATTTTTGAACATTTTGTTCTTCTATAAAATTCCCTTTTTGTGTGTTCAAGAATTCCAATATGTAGAGGGGGTGTAAGTAATGTGTACATGAAGTGTGAGGTGTTTATTATGTCCTTACTCAAATTCTGAAACTGCTTGATTTTTTAACCGAGATATTTGAAAGTTCATCGCCGTAGATCAGGCGGTAGCGCGTCTGACCCATTCGGGCGGCCCGGGTTCAACGTTGTGCTGTCAGGTCGCTGGAGACTTTTCTTCAATGCCTGGCGCTCTGATGTGCACTCAGCCTCCTATCTTGGAACTTCTGGACAACTTGGAAGGTAAAGAATCTCGAATATGGTACTGACCTCACTTTTTGGTTGCCGTAGGTCGGGAATATGTGGAACGTTATCTCCTACATCCCCCATGCAACGCTCACTGGGGATACCTCTACTTTACCATAGCTTAAATTTCACATCAATACCGAACATCTTCAGATTATGGATTGGTTCATTTGATAGGATTTTCTAGACCGTTTTTGAAATTGTTGATCGTCATTTTCCCTTTTTTTTATTTGAAAAAGAGACTTGATTGCTGAGACCTTTTAAAACAAACCTGAAAATTGGTACGTTCCTTTTGGCTTGTTGAGCTTTTGATGTTGCATTGTTCGTAGATAAATGATGGCCAGGAAACAACGGGTTTCCTTAATTTAAGGTTATCTAAAGGTGAACCATTGACGTTAGGAAATGCTTTAACATCCAGTAACATTTTTTGTAACACTAGTCATCTGTAAAATTATGAGAGCAAATCCCCATTTTATCCTTTGTTGTGGATATTCATACTCTAATCGATGAAGTTTCTAAAGCTTTTCACCAACAACTTGACAGTTGGTCTTGACATTCCGGGAGTCTGATAAAAATCTTTTTGGATCAGTTTTGAAACAAACAGGCAGAAACAAAACCTATGTCACTACACAACATTTGTTTTTTCCACGGCACTAATTGATTGTGATTGATGACATATACCGAAGAGATTTTATGTAACAAATCTCATTCTTTCACTGGAAATTTTACAAAGCATCTACAAATATTAATGTTTATTAAAATATTTTCTTTCTTTAAACTTTAATGTCTAAACACTTCGTTTAATGGAACAACTATCACTCGCCCGTTTTAAATTAACCAGAATTATTGAAATTCTTTGAAGTTTGACGATTTCATACCATCTTTGCCTTTATGGCCTCCAAGTGTCAAATAGCCATTGATCACACTGCACTGAATGAATGAACAATGAGATCCAGTACGTCCAACAGTAAGACAGCTGACGGCCCTGATTGCTTTACGGTGTTGGACGTTCGGCGTTATTGGTAAGTTCCTGCTAGGAAGTTTTGTATAGTTTTCTGCATGCAGACTCCATTTTGCTTGATTGAAAATTGTGGTTATTTCAATATTAATTTAGTTTACTTTTGGAATACTTTGTTAATATAGATGAAGTTATTCACAAGTTCTTTCACTAGAAAGCACAAAAAGGATGAGGTTCTAGGGAAGTGCCCTGAGGTGCCTAGGGAATTTCCCTCCTTTCGTCTTTAATTTCCACTCTGATCTACGGTACTATGTTAAGGACATTTGTCTTTAATTATTATTATATTATGAAAATATTCTAGGTGGATGTAATCTGAAAACTATGTACCTAGGATATTTTTCTACAGTCCCAAAAGTATGTGCAAGAATAATGCCTGTTCTACGGTCTAGCTCTGGCCAAAAGATGTGTACACGCAAAGTTTGGTATAGATGGGTCCAACGGTGTAGATTTGTATTACGAACAGGCAGAAATTGAACTATTTTCTTGATAGAATTTTAGAAGTTGTAAATCATGAGAGCAGATCATAACTATTAAACCATGCAGAACATCTCTAAAAGAAAATGCAAGGGATGAACATAGATATATTTGGATACGTTATCTGTGACACACACACACGTAAACAGAGAGAGAGAGGGAGGAGGAGACAAGTATGCAGAAGGACACACATACAAACCAACGGATAAGTTTTCAGTGCAAATTTGGGGAAAATAAAAAAAAAATGTGATTATACAAGAACAACAAAATCCTTGCCAAAGTGTTGTTCAGAATATATCTCTTGCATAAAGACAAATTGTTTGTCCTGATAAATTGGTTGCTACGTCCACAGTTCTATAGTAGAAGTAATCTGCAAAGTCCCGTTAACACAAATACAGAAATGTGTGTGTTCAAGTAAAGAAAACACTGATAGCTTCGTGTAAGAACTAGGTTGCTGGTTCACTCTTGATAACAACAGAAATTCTAGTACACACACACACACACATACATACAAGAAGAACATTTCTTTCCAATAAGTGGTAAAAATGTTCTAGTTTCATTTCTTGGTTTGTAATATTTCATTGTTAAGATTTTGCATATTTAAAAGAAAGAAAAAGAAAATGGAATGATTTATTTTTGCTTTCAAAATATAATTGCTATTGATATTTACGGTCATTATTATAATAGACCTTGAACAATAAGATCACTTGCCGACCTAATCCTTAATCGTTTGTTACCGTCCCTGACTATCCATATCCATACTTCAATAGCACACATGTTGGTCATGTTGATAATATCGGTCTTTTCAACGTTCTATTTAAAAGTTATATCAACAATTAAACGTTAAAATAAAATTAAATCGTTGAATATATGGTTCAAGAGGACAAAAAATCAACGTGTTATCAATATGAAATGAACGTATTATCAACCTAAAATTCACGTATTATCAACCTAAAATTAACGTATTATCACCCTGAAATCAACGTATTATCAACCTGAAATCAACATGTTATCAACCTGAATTCAACTTTATTTCTCATATTTGTGATACTGAGATATTTTCGTAAACTTTATTTTCCTATAAACAAATAGAAACGCAAATTCGAAATCGATAGAAGTATTTCTTTATTTCTTTAACAAACCCCAAATATAACTTAGAGGCCATTTTTACGTTAGAGACACCACAACAAACAACAACAAAGGCAAGGATTTAGACAGGAATCTATCCTGGGCTAATTTCCAATTTACCATTCCAGCATTTGCCCTAGTGCGACCTAGGAAAAGTAAGCAAAAACCTGTCAGGATGGACGATAACTAAGCACGAACCAACAATCTTCCGAATACTAAACCAGCGCTCTACCAACTGAGCTATGGTCGCTTATTGAACCAAATACAACAAAAAGGGAATACTTTTGTAATGTACATAATGAGAAGTATAAATTAATAACAAATTGTGGTTAAAAACTGGGAAGTTTCTTGACAAATTTCATACATGTTTAGGTGTGTTTCCGTAAGTGCGCTTGTACGATCAGAACCAAGAAGTGTTTCAATGTGTTTATTACCTATCTCAACTAAGCTTACCAACACGTTGACTCCATGACCGTGATTGTTTTTATTTTATTTATTTTTCAGCTTCTTTGTTACGTTGTGTGTTTGTTGACAATGTATTTTCCAGGGGGTGGGGGGTGGGTTGGATACAGTGGAAGATACAGGGACGCGCTTTTCCGGTCGTCACGCGTAAAGTAAAAATCAACATGCAGTAGCGAAGAGAGACAGATATCTCATCTCGTGAAACCATCAGTAGAGCCAGGCGCTTCTTTCTCTCTCTCTCTCTCATCATGTACATATCTCTTCGTTGCGGGATGCTGGGCTAAAAATGAGAGGCGTTGGCCAACAATAAGCACACAACAGTCATAGTCTCTTGGGCAGTAGCAGCATCACAAGAGGAACCGGAAGTTCCTTGTGACGTCATGCTCTGTAAGCACAAAATAAATCCCTCATACTACCAGACCCACGCAACCCCAGCTTGTGAGTTGTGACCTGTTGCCGAACAACTCTTATACTTAAAAAAAAAAAAAGAACCGAACATTGGTCGCGTGACTGGAAACTCCCTGAAAAAGCGGCAGTTACTGTTACAGGAATTCTTTTCAAAATAGTGGTGACAACAATTAACAAAATAATAATAATAATATAAGAGGAAATGCATTGTTGTTATATATTTTACAAAAATAACTGTACAAATAAACGAGAAAGCAAAAGAAAGTGATATATTTTATTAGTGTTGTGATAGCTGAAAGAAAAAAATGATAAAACCTGACAACGGGGTCACCGTAATATCTAATATTAACACAGTCATTAAAGTCTCCGCTTACCAGTGGTTGACTGGTAAAGATTATATTCAAAGATTCACTACTTTATAAACGAGGAGTCCCGGGTTCAATAACCCGTTGAGATACAAGTTGTTCGGAGTTTACTTTCAAATGTAGGTCCCACCTCTAGGATGAAAGGCAATAGCAAACCAACGTCGGTTTATCTTGTCCTGGGACTCTTCTCTCTTCAGGCAGAATAACTATCATCAGTATTCCACTAGTGCAGGGATTGCTCCCTGGGTTACGCTCGTGTAGTCAAGAAGAACCGGGCGCTATCCCTGGGTGGAGACAAACTTAACGTAGTGAAGATCAATGGGAAATCACCATTGCTTCACCTGGCTGTTAAACTTCGGTACGTAACCTATATTCTGCCGTCATCTCTTATATATGAAGATCCTCCTTACATGTGTCTAGCAAAATGTCTGGTTGGCGAATGGAGATGATATAAGAACCTATAGTTTAAAGTGGATTTTGAACCACTATCTTTATTATGTACCAATCAAACGGTCGCCACTCTGTTGGTTGATTGTTGGCCTTTCATTCCCAAGATCCTGGAAACGAACTCAGCGACCGACCATCCTGACTAAGGTATTTCCCGGGTTTTCCTTAGCCACACCGAGCTAACGCTGGGTACTTTCAAAACTAGGCTCAGACTGACTCCTCTCATATCTACCCTGTCACAGTGTGTCCCATTTGTACAATTTCCAGAAAGAAGGACATTTTTCTCAGAACGTATACAATAATACCATATCTTATATCCGTTCACATCCCAAGCTTATGGGGAATATTTCGGAAACAGACTCAGGGAAGATTTTTGCAGGGAGGGGAAAATTCCAATTATCCCCCGCTACAAATCGAACACTGCTCTGTCCCGCCCTTAGCCAAGAATGCCTGAACACCGTAAATCAAGTTCAAATTCAACGAGTACCAACCGGGTATCGATCCGGGATTATTTATTCACTATGCAAATACCAGTATGGTGCCTAAACAAAGACACTGTTCGCTACCATCTTCTTCCCTGTCTACGGTAGGACGATATCTCTCAGAAAAGAGACAAGGTTTTGGCCATCCTCATAACTGATTATCTAGCCCAGTGTTTCTCAACCTGGGGTTCGCGACCCCTAAGGGAGTCGCGGGCTGTGTGCAAGGGGGTCGCGAGGAAAGGTGGAAAAATAAATTTAACTAGGGTTGTGTAGGTTAAAACTAATAAATTGCAAAGAAAATATTTTATTTTGCTTACTGTTTTTAATAATTACTAAAGATAATGTAGTTTGCTGAATAGTTTTGGATAATATGATTAGGATATTTATTATAAATACAGAAAATAAACTTATGTTTTGAAATGAAAAACAAATATTACACAAAATAACATAACTGTGGGTCGCCGTCTAGAAAATATGATGAAAGGGGGGTCGCTGGCTAGAAGGCATGGTGATAGGGCCGCGAGATAAAAAAGGTTGAGAAACGCTGGTCTAGCCTAAATGAATTTAAGTTAAATAAAAATTCGCAAGATTAAAGCTAATGTTATAATGTTTACAGTGAGACTTAGCTTAGGTGTTGGCATGCAATTTCTTTTTTTTTTTTTTTTTCAAATACAATGCAAAAGTCCACAAATGGCTTACTCAGCGGTGTGCGTGTGAGAAGTTTAGCTCCTCAAGAGTGATGTGTACTGATTTATGAGAAGTATAGGAGTAATTGTTGGTAGCATTAAGTACGAGATCTTGATCCTTTGCGACAGGCACGTACCCAAAAGTTGATTTCGGAATGGGGGTGAGGGCTTTGCCAAAAATGATACTAATTTCAGAGAAAAATCAAAATTTCGTCGGGGTTCGAACCTCCAGAATCCCTTCTCAACGTAGGTGCCTGTTTTGCAATGTCTATAAAATTAAGCTTAGCGAGAGGGTGATATTTAATGAAATTTTAGAACGTTCTAGTGCAGTTGAAGATTTAAGATCAATATCTTACATTGTTTAGATGGAATCGGATCAAACGTTCCTACAAACTGCTAGAATATGTGCTTAAGAGACAGTAAAAGTCTTAACAGTTTAAAGTGGGTTAAAACCTTAAGAATATTTCCGTATGCCATTATGCCATACCTAGCTGAAATCGATTCAACCGTTCCTTCGTCATGCTTGAAGATGCATTTAAATATCGTTACCATGGTAACAGCAATATTTCTTGAAATACCGTTACCATGGCAACCATACAACTAAACAAATTTGAAAGCAAGAAAACTCTGGTACGACTTGATCACTATCTTTCTGCAAACTTTCTAGATCGTTGGTTCAACGACCTGTGTGATGTCCGTTCACAAAGTATAGAAAGGCAATTATTAAATTGTGCAATAGTTGCGGAACAGTTTGATCCTCGAACAGCTAAACCGAGCTCACGTACTGAATTGTAGCTCTAAACGCCGGGATGTAAGCACACATGACACTGTGGGGGTGTACAGTTAAAATGGGAGAGGTGTAAAGTAGAGTTATGAAAGGTTTTGATCGATTTTTAACCATAAAAAATCGGGGGGGGGGGGGTGCTCGAAAATTTTGAAGCTTGACACTCCCATTGAGGGGGAGGAGGGAGTGTCTGGCAGAATCCCTGAAACTAAAATTATCTGCACTAAGGCTTAGACTTCATCATTTTGTGGAATTGAGAATTCCGTACGAAAGTGTGGAAGCTGTTAGTAGCAATCGGCAACTAATGAAACAGTAATATGTCAAGCATAGAACACAGTGTTGCAAACTGTGAATGTTGTACCAGGTTAAGCATAAAAATGCAACGTTTCTTCAAAAGAAGGGGTAAACTTTCACAGTTTTCAACACTGTATTTTGTGTTTCACATGTTGCTTACCATCACTAGAGTATACCACATACATAATGAACTGACGTAGTGTCATTTGAAAAAAAAAAATAAAACCACACTGACAACCCGATACCATCACTTCTTTAACTACCAATATGCACTTCATTGCAACAAATCACCTTTCGAAAACAAAATTATATTTTAGTGCATCGTCTAACATTTATGGCGAAATATTCATCGTATTTACTATTGCAAAGAGTCGGTTTTGGGCTCCAAATTGAAAACTGTGTATCTCCAAAATGAAGCGGAATTCGACCTACGTTGATATGAACTTTTTCTTTTTTCTTGTTTCGATACCAGAATTCACTTCGCAAAATTTGTTACCATGTTTCATTTACACACTGTATATTACCAATTAAATTGTTGTAGTGTTAATTTATTAATGAAACGTAAGTTCCTACTGTATAGGCAACACACATACATGAAGTGTATATTTGGTGGCCTATCATCACGGGGCTTTGACCCATTAGCAAATAATATTACGAATGCTTTGCTAATAACGGAATTTTTAGAGTGAATTTTGTTACAACCAATAAATGTCTTATAACTGTGAATCCATTCTCTCTTACTGCTCTAATAAAACATGTCTGACTTTGAAGTTTTTTTATTTTGTTTTTGTGTAGTAGTTCGATGTGTTTTGGGCACAAAAAAATACGTACTTAGAACTTTTTTTTTTCTAAAATAACATACTTTGTATATAAATTTTTAAGAAAACCTCAATATTCGAGAAGTCAGTTCCCCGCTACAATTCGATTGGTCTGCATGGTTAGCACGCTCGCCTTCTGTGCGTGTAGTCACAAGTTCAAGTCTCATGAACTTAGTAGTTCGGATTCCACTTGACCAGAAGGTGTAGTAGATCCCGTCCTTAGAAACTCTCCAGTTCGTTTAAGATATTAATAACAGTTCACTAATTCTATTTTGAGCTCAGTGTAGAAAAAGAGGATGAAGGAAGAAAGTCGACTAAAACCTATATTGAAGGCACCATCACGACATTAAACTGGTGCGAGTAGGGACAAATATCTTAAAAAAAACCGCTCAGGATGGGCGCGCTCTGGAATTGTTCCCAGGACCTTCCGATTACTAACCCATTGTTCTACCAACTGAACTACGGTCGCTCAGTGAAACGGTTCAGAATTAAGAACCTTTTGGGATAAAGAAATTCATGTTTCAAATGTAACGCACATATTAAAAGGCGTAGGGTTAATAAATCTAATCTAATAAAAACCTTTAACCTTGACGGATTAAAGCAAATTCTGACAGTATAAACAAAGAGAAGCTTAGAAAACGTTTGAAGAACTTGCACAAGAGAAAAGCACTAATAAAGTAGTGCGGTTCTGCAAAATGTTTCAAGAGGATATTCAAAACACTTGAGGACGAAGTAGCTACAAGAAAGGTTTCTTGATCCTTCTCCCCCTTTCGCGTCTCTCCCTTGCTTAATTTAAATAAAGAAAATTTAAATATTTAGGGCGTCGACGGTTTAATAGAGAGTTATTTTTAAAAAAATAAAATCTGACAGATTTATTGAAGCATATGTGTATAATTGAGCGGTTTCATTTCAAGGACTTCTCCAAAAGACAATTAAAACATTTTTTTTTAACAGTTGAAGAGCTGATCACTGTTTACATTCTGTCAAATCAATTTAGAAGTTATTGACGAATCGTGAAATTTTAAGTTATTACATGCAATATGAGAAGAGCTATTAAGAAATCATGTGACAATATTGAAAAGCATATTTTTTTTTGTACGAATTCTTTTTAGTATTATTAATATGATATCGCTGTTTCTTTTCGTAGAAGAAATAAAAATAGTTCAGCGTGCACGCTGTCTAGGGCTTTTAAAATGTCAGTCAAAAGATTTCTTTTTTTAAAAAAAATGTCCTTTTATAAACACGGAAATACGGGGAGATCTTATAATACACTGACTGCTTCCATTAGTACCCTATTCTTTTTTGTTTGCCGGATATCTTGCTGTGTTTTCATCTCTGCTCTCATTGTCAATGGCATGTCTAGTTCTGTTTCTTCTATTTGAGAGTCTGTGGAGAAGGGTAATTAGGAGCAGGGGAGTCAACAATGCAGGAAAATGAGCCTTGTTGAGAATGGATTATCTACTTCAGAAGATTGATAAGGACTGTTGTCGGTA
Organism: Lepisma saccharinum; assembly: GCA_022664845.1. Taxonomy (NCBI): domain Eukaryota; kingdom Metazoa; phylum Arthropoda; class Insecta; order Zygentoma; family Lepismatidae; genus Lepisma; species Lepisma saccharinum. The sequence goes on from JAGDQP010002387.1 coordinate 28,756, forward strand.
GACAAAGACATGATTTTTTTTTTACTTAACACTGGAACTGTTTGATAGCGGAAGCTTACTGTTATTATGATGCATATAAGTACATAGTACATGTCAGAGAATAGAGTACTAACATAGGCGTGGTTTACGTATTATAAGCATGAGGAATGTTGTATCTCATATTACAAACGGCTTCCCTGACTGCATAGCAATATAGATTATGTATCAAAGACGCAAGGTTGATTAAGCGACCTTGGTTCAGTTAATAGGACGTTGGCTTCGCATCCGCAAAGTTCTGAGTTCGAATCCAGCGACAGGACATCCTGGCAAATGCTTTGTCAGTGTTTTACCTCAGTCAGACCAGTTTAATACCGGGATGGTACCATGTTACTAGATACTAGCCAACTTCATTTCTATATCACCCACCGTTAATCTTTCCTGACCTGAACCAAATATACCTAAAGGCCATAAATGTAACTCAAGTCTGAATTCAATCCAAAAGTTTGGAAGCCATTAAATTCTATTTGTAAGAACACAAGTGTTGACTTTCAATAATTATGTACTTGTAACGCTCCATACAATAAGGAATAGGTCTAATTTGAGGCTTGAAAAGTATTAGCCAGCAACGAATTTACAAGGAATTAATATGATACTGATAATCTTTACCGATAAACATAAATATGTGATTGATATACAGAGTGTCTGAAAATTAGTTGTATAAATTTCATCAATTAATAAAAAAAATATATGGTGGCACGTATTGAATTTATTATACATGTTTAAAAAATATCTATATTTATTAAAATTTCATTTATTCGAAAAACGATATTACAAATATTCGATTTGTAAGTTCATACTCCAAATGTTTCCATGTACACTACAGGATTTGCGTACCAATTCATTCTGTATCAGCTATCTCCGTCAATGTGTACACCTTGGCGTAAATGGTAAATGTTTCATATGCTGTCTCTTCTCCCGTGCATTCTTTTTGGTTCATCTATAAAAAAAAAAAAAGATACGAAACGTCAAAATTTGGTACAAACTGTCGATGCAATGCAAACAAACAAACAAAAAAAAAATGGTACAGATAAAAATATTATTATACAGAGAAAACTTAGTAAACCTATCTGTGAATTGGCACGATATTGGAATTTTTTGCCCTGTAAATGTAGAGAGCGGACAAACAGAAATTGTACAGATGATTTTGGGAAAACCTGTACGAAAGGAAATTTAACACTTGCACACACAAATAAGTGGCAGAGATGTATAGGGTAAAACAGAAACACAAGGAAAGAAAAGAATGAAAGATAAGGAAATAATAGAAAATGGGAAGAAGAGATTAGACGAAAGAAAGTCTGATAGGAAGGTAAACAAAGAGATAAGGAGATAAACGAAAATTTAAAGAAGGGAGAAAAAAAGAGATAAGAATGATAAGAACAGAGTTGAAAAGAAGAAAGAGAGATAAAAAGGGTTAGTAGCGAGATAAAACGAAAGGTGAAAACAGAAGGAAAAAGATTGAACGACAGAAAATGTACAGGGGCAACTACTCATAGTAGCCACTTCTAAACTTCTATAGATGAGATTAGAGTATATATTTCACGATGGCTTTTGTGAATTTTACGAACGAAAGACTCAGTTCTCAGGAACTTGTCTTTGATTGCTCTAGTGGAAAGGAAACCTCCTTTTGCCTTCTCTTAATCTATCAAATAAAATTCTCAAATTATTCTGTGAGATTTGAAATAGGCCTATTTTATTGTTCAGTTAAATATACATCAGAATATGTTATAAAACGCCTATTTGCATACTTATAATAGTGTACAAAATAATTTCATTCTTCTCTTGACAGCAGTAAAAGTGGCTGCTATAGTTATGGAAAAATAATTTTGATGATGGCTTCCACCAAGGTAGCTAATGCTTGTATTAAATTGCCTATGTAAAGTGAAAAATTGTTCGAATTTCTCGTACCTGGCTGAAAAGCAAGTATTCGATTTCCCAGGGCTGTACGATGCGCGGTGTCGCAGATTTTAGTTACAAATTATTACAGGCTACGAGCTATATAATGTGTTTCTGAAGCCTATAATGTATAGTCCATTTCCAAAAGCGCCCTTCTCAATCACAAAAGTTTACAATTCAGATATTGGCATTATTGAGGTCATTTCATTATTTTGTAACACATTAGTAAGGTTTTTATGATTCCAGAATGACTGTAAAATCAATTGATTATCATAAGAAAGTAAAGGACAAAACAAAAATTAACAGTAAAATTTGTATAAATTGTATCTTTCTAAGTTTTTTTTTAAAAAAAAAAAGTAAAATCTTAATAAACTTGAACTTCTACCAATAGTTCTATGTGTTTCATTCTAGAACGAAAGTGAAGTTGAAATGTCCCGTATGATCCCTCTATAGGACGTAGATTCTCCTAGCAAAATTTCAGGCTAGGTTTCGATATGATCTGATTAACGGTTTCCTTCTAAGACACAAATCGGACTCGATTCTGTATAGTTTGGAGGGAAAAAAAAGTTCTAATTATTATGAATAAACAAATATTACTTACTTGCTCTATGGCTTACGGAACTCGCAAGTTCATCGCCGTAGTAACAAACGTTCGCCATCAGGATCTATCCCAGGCAACATCAAGCCAGTTTTCACCACAAACACCTACATCTCAAAGATCCCTCCTAATATTGTCCTCCCAACGTTGTCTCGGTATTCCCAACGGTCTCTTTCCCTCCGGCTTTCCAACCAAGATGGAATATAATCTTCGTTTTTCTCCCATCCAAGCTACATGGCATGCCCATCTTAGTCGTCTTGATTTCATTATTCTGCTGAGTCCTACAGTCCGTGAAGTTGTTCATTATGTAGTCTCCTCCATTTCCTAGTCATCTCGTCCCGTATATCTTTCTCAAAACCTTATTTTCAAACACTCATAATTTATGTTCATTTGTTAGGGTCGTACTCCAACTTTCGCAACCGTAAAGTATTACCGGCAGAATAACCGTTCTGCATATTTTTAATTTCAACTTCCTTGATAATAATCGCGATGTTAAAAGATTTTGGACTGAATAGAAACATACGTGGCCTCGTTTTTGCTTGTTATATATGCTTCCAAGTATTTAAATTTGTTTATTTTCTCTATGTTCTCATTCTTAATTGTTACGTACCCATTTCCGTCATTCTCTGTGTTTCAGCTTGCTATCATGTATCTTGTTTTCTCTATGTTTACCTGTAGACCTATCTCATCGTACGCTTCTACTAAGGCATCGGTGTTACTTTGTAGCACCTCTATATCGTCCCCTATTAAATCTACATCATCCGCATACACGAACAGTTCATTCAAACCATTCAACGATAGTCCCTTTTTGTCCTCTTTTTATTTTTGAAATCGCATATTCCAAAGCAAGGTTAAACAGTTGTGGTGACAAGGGACATGGCAGCACCTTGTTTCAATCCATTGCGAATCTTGAAACTATCTGACATATTATTACCTATCCGTCCTCTGCTTATGGGGTCACTGAGACACATATTCACAAGTTGTACAAGTTTCTTCAGAATTCCAAATTGTACCAGAATACTGTATAGCTTTTTCCTTTTGATAGAATCATAAACCTTCTTAAAATCAATGAATAGCTGGTGAACGGTTCCATTGTATTCCCATTTCTTGCCCAAGATTTATCTCAAGGCGAAAATCTGGTCCAACGTGGATCTATTTCTTCTAAATCCACATTGGTGATCTCTAGGGCTAGGAATTTGATGGCCTATAACTTGCTGAAAAATGCCCTTAAAAAGATGCATTTATGACCTAAAAATTGCCCCCCCTTCCACAAAATGATCTAAAATACTCTAAAAATAATTCATGGCGCTTGATTTAACCAATAAGATAAAAGGAATTTCTATTCGTTGCTCCATCTCTTGTAAATTGTCAGTCTGTAACAGTAAAATAATAATTTAAAAAATCCCAGTTTTAACTTTAATTACTTACTAAGAATAAATAGCAATAACCGTTTTAATTTTAAACTGAAATTTTATTCTCACTCCAGTTACAGCCCTTACATGCAACTGTCTCCCACCTATCCGAATCCAGTGTTCAACTTTGAGTTGCAGTGTGTAACAAAGAACCTCTGTAATTTTTTGAAAACAAATGAATGACGGTTGTCAGCTCCAAACTCCTATGTGGAAAATAAATTCTCGCAACTAGCACACTTTTATACATACATAGAAAAGCTACGCTCAACATCAACTGAAACAATGGGGACAGATTTGAAACAAACAATATTTTAAAATGTGTCTCGGGAAGTACATAAAATTAGGAGAATAATTATGGTTAATTCTTTCTCGTTAATGCTCCAGATACAAATTAAGACTTGTAAACTAGCAGTATACAACAAATGTTCTAGAATGAAGAAAATGATAAAAAATGACTTGTAATTTCAAAAAATGATATATGCAACCTATAATGGAAAATAATGCAAAAAAAAAAAAGCCCTAACAAACAGAGCTTAAAAGTTTCAGTATGACATGAAACATATAAATACTAAAAGTTATGCGTTGCTGATTTACCAGAAGGAAGATGCAATTTCATCAAAACCCTAGCCCTAGTGATCTTCAACTATTTCATCTACGTATACACTTAGGCGAGTTAGCAGTATAGTACTCAATACTTTGTAACATGTTGGTTCCGCGGTAATTATTACAGTCCGATTTATCGCCTTTTTTATAAACCGGAACTATTATTGAGGTTTTCCATTCCTTTGGAAGCTCTTCTTTTCTCCACATGGTGTTTATCAGTTTATAGTTCCTTGATTAGTGCCGTTCCTCCCGCTTTAATTAATTCGGCTGGAATATTGTATATTCCCGGTGATTTTTTAATTATTTATCGACGTTTGAACCTCGATTTTGCTAGGTTCGGGTATCCACGGTTCTGCGGTATGGATTTCAAATTCTTCTGTTTGTTCTCCGTTGTGTACATTAAGAAGTTTGTCGAAATAACTTTTCCATTCATCGATAATTTTAGTATGATCCGCCTGCAGATCTCCACGTTCATTTCTAATCATTTCTAACCTCGGCTGGTAACCTCTTCTTAACGAGTTTACCCCTTTGTATAGATCTCGTATGTTATTTGTCTTCCCGTTTTCCTCTATCTCCTGAATCTTCTGCCTCATATAGTCTCGCTTTTTGTTTCTGAACCCGAGTGAGGCGTTTCGTTTCGCGTTACTGTAGTGGTTGGTATTTGCTTCCCTTTTATTACTTAGCCATCGCTGTCTTGCTTGTTTTCGTTCCTCATGAAGTTTATGGCATTCTTCATCAAACCAAGGCTTGTTTTTCTGTTGTTTCTTCTCACCTACACTTTCCTTCGCTGCGCCTTTCCCTGTATCACGAATTGCCTCCCACAACTTACTTACTTCAATTTCATTATTAATATCATCTTGATTAGTATTACTCGAGTCGTCTAAGATTTCGAACCTATTTGAGATTTCGAGTTGCTAGAGTGCTTTTACGCTTCGATTATCTAATCGTTTAACTTCGAATTTCAGTTGTTTTTATCCTTTACTTTCTCTGTTCGCGATGCATAACTTTTCCCTCACTTTTGTGATCACTAACTGATGGTTGGTGTCACCTTCCGCTCCTCTGTGCACGTAACATCCATTATGTTGGTGTGTCTTCTATCTACTAATAATACGTGATCGATTTGGTTGTGGGTTTTGCCATCCGGAGATACCACCACCTGAAGAGCGCCCATTTTGTATAACGATTGTACGTTCCGCGTTCCTATTCTAAGGCCTTTCTTGGAGACCCCTGTTCTTGGAGCCCCCTGAAGCAGTCCCCGCCCGGAGATCCGAATGAGAGACTAGTTTACCTCCGGAATATTTTACCCCAGAGGAATCCATGAACCATCTGTTACTATTTCTTGACATGATTTAGCGGTGTAAAGTTCTCAACTCTACGACCTCGCAGTAAAAGCAGACATTCAAGATGACGTCTACCTGCAAGGCAGCAGCACTAATTTTTGTTCCGCCCCGGAATATTTCCGGTACCCACCATCTTTGGTGGGCATTCCCCTTTACGCCACCTGGGGAGGCGCCTGGTGGGACACCAGTAACTCGAACCCGGAATAAACAAGTATACGATAGTTTAATCAGTGGATACTTAAACTATAGTTTAAATATTTATCGGTTTAATTAAAAGTTAATTTGAATTTGAATTAGGCCTGTAGGCAACTATGGCTCAGGCTGTATGGATGATGATGGGATGAATTGGTGGAATGAAGAAAGTGGGAGGAAACGGGAGAAACCCCGAGAAAACCCACGCACACGGTGTTTGTCCACCACAAAAATTAGAAATTAATGATTTAGCTTCTAAATTTTACAATTGTTATATCCATCTAGCGTACTCATAACTAATGATTAACTCTAATTAAAGATTCCGGAAAAGTGAAAAAAATCTAAAAAAAATTGCACATATTAAAAAAATCTCATCGGGGTAAATAGTATACAGTACTTTACAGAAACAAGTGTAATGTCTCCACTTTGTGTGAAAGTGGGGGGAAAAAAATCAATTTTACAAAGTTTGCTGCTCAACAATCAGACTAACTCAACTTAAAGAAAAACGTGTAATAAAAAGAACGACAAAACCAAAGTGAAGGAGAGTGCAAGGAAGAGAGAAGAGGATGGAGAAAAAATAGCAATCTAAAAATAAACAGAGAAAAATGGAAAAAGACCCGTAAGTGGAGGAAAAACCAGATTTTTGTCCTCTCGTCAGCCAGTTGGATTTCCTGTTAACATTGCACACACGAGAATTCGCAATTAGTAGCGTCAGTGAGGATGATGGAACTGGCATTAAATCCGTTGAGGAAGAAATCATCATCATAATAAAATGTTTTGCTTAAAAAAGACACACACACACACAGAGAGAGAGAGAGAGAAGGAAACGGACAAGTAAAAGTAGCTGTGCAAAATCTCTTGGTAACACTCGTACAGTGTTACCAACTCACAAGAGCAAATTCCCGCTGACCAGCGCGTCTCAAGAGTCGGTCAAAAAGCGGCGCATATTTTGTGTATATGATGAAAGCCACATAAAAAGCAAGAACTGTCTTTTGAAAATAGGTTCAGGGTTAGATATAACTAACTTCGTTGTATATAATTTCCCATACAGCACAGGTACATTCTAGGAATATGCTACGAATATCCCCGTGAGAATGTTGGAATATCCCAAGGATATTCAGATATTCTTAGTACATACGTAGAATATTCTACGAATATCTGAATGTCCGGGATGGGCGCATATCCCAAGGATATTCCTGGGGATATCCCAAGTATATTCTACGAATGTGGAGGACAATTTTTCTTTGGGGATATTATCAGAATGTTTCACGAATATTCCTGAAACTTCAACCCAAAATATTCGTTTAATATTGTAAAAGGTATATCCTTAATTGATCCCAAATATTCTGGGACATTGTATGCATATTGTGGATCTAAAAGGGATATCCCTGGTGTGTCGTCAATATTCTGAATCCTTACCATAAGAAAGTAGTTCCTTTTCACTTTCTCGGCGCCTCTAGGCCCGTATCCGTCAACCTTCAAATTTTTCCCGCTAACCGCTTTCTACCCGCTAGTGGCCCACAAAAAAAAAAAGCTCCAGATTAAGCATGAAAGTACTGATGTTGGCAACCCTGCACTTATCAACGTTCAATGTGAATAACCAATCACACAACACATGACTTTTCTATTGGTTATCATTATCAAGAATTACGGACCAGATGGTAGCGCGTATAAGTGAAGGACATTGTTGGTGACTTGAAAAAGTTGTTAGTTTGAATATCCACGTGCCATGAATGGGGATTTGCAAAGTTGAAAAAGAAAGAAAAAGGTTCATTGTACCTCCGTTGTCATCAGCAGGAAGTTCAAGAATTGTTAACAGCCATTGAAGTTACGATAAATGCACGGGTCATCAGAGATAACAGAATGTTACTGCAAGTTTTTAAAATAGGGACAAACAGCCTTGATGTTTCAACAAGGCTGGCGAAATCGCTTTCCGGAACCCGTACGTACATAGACTATGTTTTAAGTCGACAAGACGTACCAACATCATTTTTTTTTTCTTTGTTTCTTCACCCTCCTGGTTCCCGCTAACTTGTTTGTGATAAATATAAAACAAGCAAAACTTAAATTTACATAAAACAAAGAAAGAAACAAGCAAAGTTTAAAATCAAAGTAAACAATTCTAATTCCCTTTCCTCAAGTTCGATGCATCCTTTGTCTCCGTTGGCTTCCGTAAAACCCTTGTGACATTCATTTTACGGTATTTCGCGTAGGTACATGGTTTCTGTTTCAAGTCGCCTTTACTCTTGTCTCATCTTTGTTTCAAATAAACAGATTACAAATTCCTTTCTTTTGTTGTTTTTCTCTTGCTGTTTCATAGTTGAATGGTGCCATTTGACAAAGTGGTGTGAATGACCGATATAGGACAGCTTGACAAACTTTAGCGAGGTTATTCTGTAAAGAAAGAGTCACCGTTTATATCCCGGCAGAGGTAATTTCTGAGTTTTTGGTCTGGTCTTTTCTGTTACTCCCGAGATTTTGTGTGTTAGCGATGTGCTTGAAAAGAAACTTTACCTGGATAGAAACCGCGACAGAAACAGAAAATTTCCGGGAAATCGACATATTTTTTTTCGGTTCGAGAAATGGTGTGTAATTCTCTACTTTTTTTAAAAAAATATATATATATTATTTATGCCCTTTTATTTAGGTATCTAAGGTTTAGACAGGGATAGGGGAGAGGGAAAGGTGTCGGTCATGGCCTAAGTTGAAGGTACCACTCCGTTATTTGCCTGATGTGACTGAGGAAATACCCCGGAAAAACCTGTCAAGACCTCCCGAATGCTAAGCCAACGCTCTCTACTGTCGAGAGTTAACGCAAATGAAACTATCTTGTATAGATCCTATATATATCCAGCATCTTATTTTTCGTGCTCTCGGGGGAAGGGGGGGGGGGTTAAGATCTCCGGTCCTGATCATCCCTGAAAGAAACACTCTTCAAACACAAGCAAATAATTTAAATCGGCTTGTTCCTCTGAGCTACCAGGTCTAAATCGGGTCAGAAGCTTAGACCCGGTGACACGGTCAAAAACTTGACCCGTTTACCAATTTCATCTTTGATTACCAGCACACATTTTTCATTTTCTACTTTTGTTTCAAGTTACATGTTCCCATACAGCACATTCTAATTCTAGGAATATGATACGAATATCCCCCTGAGAATAATTGGAATATCCCAAGGAATATTCTCAGATATTCTTAGTACATGCGTAGAATATTCTACGAATATCTGAATGTCCAGGATGAGCGCATATCCCAAGGATATTCCTGGGGATATCCCAAGTATATTCTACGAATATGTGGAGGACAATTTTTCTTTGAGTATATTCTCAGAATATACCACGAATCTTCCTGCAACTTCAACCTAGAATATTCGTTTAATATTCTAAAAAGTATATCCTAGGAATATTCTTAATTGATTCCAAATATTCTGGGACATTGTAAGCATATTGTGGATCTAAATCGGATATTTCTGGGATATCCTGTGCTATGTGGATTTGAGCTGTCACTTGTAAATGCTTCACCCGCTATACGTTATCGTTTATACAAATTTACCATATTTAATGCGACTTTTAATTTATTCACAGTTGGAGGACAAACGACCCCTATTCATTTTTATGGCTATCTTAAGATATTAGAGAATCTCCACTTGATGGCGCAGTAATACATTTTTAACCCGATAATCTAGTAAAGTGTTATGAAACTAATGTCGTCTAATAACTAAAAGCATTAATTAAATCTTTAATTAAAGTAACATGCGTAAGTACAAAATTTACATTTTTGTGGGAGCAATGATCTATACAAACTTTAAGTTTCAGAGCACTCCCAATTGTTTTTCAGAAAAACATCTAAGTTACATCTCTTACAGTCAGGGACAATAAATTGCGTGTATTATTCCTGTAGAATTGTTGACATGTTCGGGATATTCATTAAGTTTCACTACTGTTCTAGATCTAGTTCTGCCAGGAATTTAAATCAGTGATGTCTGCTCGTTGGACACATCCTATTTTGTTGGATTTTTCAACGCCAATTATCCAAATTGATGGACAAAGGATTTATTTCATGAATAAAGGATATATTTAGGATATTTATTGAATATTTTTATACAAAAATCCCATATTTATCTTAAAATTATATAAAATCTTGAAAGAATTGTACCCTTTCTTTAAAAAAAATAATCGAAGAACATCCTAAACATGAGAATTACTTACATTTATACATAGAATAGAATTTACCTTAGACCTGAATGTTTTTTTGTTTTATTTTAGAAATATTTCAACGTGAACGTGCTATAGTATCAGTGATATGTCAAGCATGACAAATATTCAGATTTCTATATCAGAGGAACCGAAAAATAAAGAAACATCAAACAAACTATTGAAAAAATAAAACCATAAAAATTAAATTTCTGGACCTTTTAGATGCTATAGAAGTAATAAAGATGACTTTTAATTCACTAGATCAACTTTTCGGAATTGGAATTTAATAATACATTTTTTTTTTTAAAAAAAGGAGACGAAAGGCTTGTATCTTCACCAGAAGCTTTGATCTTTATTTTTGCAATATATAACATGCAAGTATGTAAAAATATTGAATGTGTTATTTTATTTGTGTGAATCTTTGTGCCTCATGTTGTTGTCATCATCCTTTTTTAATGTCAGCAGGACATATTGTGTTGACAATGTGTGTTTATATACAAAGCGATCGTGAAACTAAGAAGTGTTAAACATATGTTATACTCATTTAGAAATACACTTTACGTAGGTTTATTCCGGGACGGGTAATATGGCTAAGGCTTCTATTTCTCGCAGTACAAGCTAAATTTGAATGAAACTTTGTAAGCGGAAAGTCTTTTGATTCTATTTGAGGCTTGTTCAACACCTGCATTTCATTTACGTTTGGCTACTACTCCGAGAAGTAGAAACTTTGGCAATCTTACCCGTATACACACCTATTCCGGAGTTACCCTATATATTTTGTACACAAAACCTGGACACTTTCATACAAGTTGTAGGTATAGAAAATCTGTACAAGAAGTGTAATTTTTTACAGTCTATAAGATGTTATTATCATCTGACTAGAGAATGCTTATTCATCTCCAAGGCATATACTGGAAATATACTTTGCTTACATATTTATAAACAATTATCTCGTATGTGGACAAGCAAACAATAAATTGCTATTTATTATAATGTTTAGTGTCACTAAATAACATAGGAAAAAGCATGATAGAAAAGAAAGAAGCGTTGTTTGGTGAATACTCTTCACGTTTTTCTCGTACATGACTCTCCTGAGTTCATTGCCTTGACATGGCGACCTTTACTGTAACCTTTGCTACTTGGCTACGAAAGATACTTTGTTATTGAAATGTTTCCATATGAAGGGTCCACGAAAAGAAACGTGAAACTCTAATTGGAATTGAATTGAATTTTTATTTATGACCTTTAGGCATCTAAGGCTTAGGCCGGGATTCGGGAAGGTGTCGGCCAGGACCTACGTTGAAGGTACTATCCCGGCATTTGCCTGGTGTGACTGAGGAAAAACCTTGGAAAACCTCACTCAGGATGGTCGGTCGCTGGGATCGAACTCACGACCTCCCAAAGGCTACGCCAACGCTAGACCACTGAGCTACGGCCGGCGTCTCGTTTCATTTGGAATGATTTTGAGGAAAAACCTTGGAAAACCTCACTCAGGATGGTCGGTCACTGGGATCGAACTCACGACCTCCCAAAGACTACGCCAACGCTAGACCACTGAGCTACGGCCGGCGTCTCGTTCCATTTGGAATGATTTTGAGGAAAATGAAATCTAAAGAATAATATATTTCCTTGTATATTGAATTTTCACACGTTTATTTATAAAATGTTTTCGAACACTTGCTTTAAAAACGCACTATAAAATAAAGCATAATTTTGTTACCTAAGGAATCAAACCCAGCCATGAAAATCAAGAGAGTAGGGGGGCTTGAAGAAAAACAAACTTCGTTTTCAGTTATGACATAGGTTTATTTGGAGTCAGATTTATATAAAATGCGTCATGGTATTTGCGATAGTGGATTGCGCAGGTAAGATTCCAGACTATATCAGGGCACTAGGGCTCTCTAGCCTGTAGGTAACATTTTTTTTTCTAAGTACTACTATTTTAAAATCACGTAGACCTGAAAAGTTTTTTTTTTTAATTAATCCACACGCTGACGTAAAAAACTTTACTAAGATACTAAAAATAGTGAAACAGTTTCCGTAAACCAATTATACCTTCATGTCACAAAGTACGTCTACAACTCATCATGATGTGCTCGTGCAGTGTCTGATGAAAGTATATAGGATACAGAAATTATTATATATTTTTTTTTTTAGTTTTATTTTATTTTTTAGCCTTCTCAGTGTCTTATAAATTTAAAACCATGACCACGAGGCTAGTTTCTGAGTTTATTTCTTAATTTTAAACACATTTTCCAAAACGAGGACTTCCGTTAGTGTCCTTTGAAACTTCTTCCTATAAGTGATATTTAACAAATACAAAATGAATTTTAAAAAAAAAAGAAATTAGCGGTGGCCATCTTGTAAAAGGATCAATCTTCACAATGAAGCAGATTTTTTTTTGGGGGGGGGAGGGGATGCCGCCATCTTGTATTTGGGAATTTGATTTCTTTTTAGCTTTTAAAATCGAACTTTTCACTTTTGGAGCACCAAGACGTGAAATTCAAAATTGATTTTTTTTTTTCAGAATCAAAATAAGCGCCCTTAACAACTCTAAAATATGAAATGTCACAAGAATCTTACGATATTTTAAAATTAAGTTCGCCCTTCTTTCAACTTGGATAATGGAATTATTATTTTTTTTAACTTAAGAAACGCGCCCTTAGTAATTTCACAGAAAATTGGGAATGTGCTAAGATATTCTGTTACCAATATATTTAGCGTCATTGATGGATTTAAATACTCAGAGAATGAAAAATAAAAAGGAAATAAAAATAGATTTTCTTTGGTGTAGATGCATGAAAAATGCACGAAAATCCCATATTTTAACACTGCAAGAATTTAGAAGTACAGTAGAACCTCCGTTATCCGAAATAAAACTTTAAATGCTTCTACAGTTGGACAACTTCTTATACAACTAAGTTTACTGTTTTTTCTTAAAAATCTTCTATCTTTTTCTGTTAGTATTTTAAATTTTATATTTTTCGATATTTTTTGAAGTTTCGGTTAACAGAGGTTTTACTGTATATTGGAAGTAGAAAATAATTTAACAGTAAAGTCCATTTCATAAAAGGAAGAATATTTCTGGAACGTTCCCTGCATATTCTGGAAGACAAGTTTGTGTCATTATATGTTTTAATACGTAAACAAAACTCTCTGTTTATTCATTCTGAAGCACTTAATTTTTGTGTAGGTGCAACTGTACCTACCTTTCCTATATATTTTAAGCGTTTTGTTTTAAAGAAGTAGGGGGTTCGAATAGTCAACTCGATTCTGCATTGATATTACATCAGCACTTCATATTCTAAACTAGACAAAACCATGGGAATTTCAACTACAATTATGAGCTAAGAAGATATTCGACCTTTGTAACTAGACATATATTCACGACACTTGAAGCAAATTCAAGACGATTCGAATCAAATTCATTGTCGTATAATCTCAATTCTTATAAGTGTCGTATCATCTTTTAATTATCATTTTAATTTTGACAGAATTTCAATTTATTTATGGCCTTCAGATATCTCCGGCTTAGGCCGGGATAAGATGGGGGAATGGATATTGGAAGGTATTCGGCATGGGCGCATTTATAGGGGGCATGGAGGGGCACTGAACCACCCCCATGCTTTTCAGAATTATTTTAAATGTTTCATTCTAAACGATACCATTTTAAGTAATTGCCCCCCAGGGTCTCTCTCCTAAATCCGCCCATGGTAGTCGGCCAGGGCCTAGTTTGTAGATACCATCCCGGCCTGGTGGGACTGAGAGAAAACCTCAGTGAGGATGAGTGACCCCTGGGATCGCTCTCAAGACCTTCCGAAAGCTAAGTCAACATTCTCAGGGCGGTACCAGATGAGCTATGACTGTTTGGTTTTATTTTTTTTACTTTTAATGCGGTTGGGTAAAATGTCTTCAGTTCAACAGAGAAAAATGTTCAAATAATTACTTCAAATCATTGGGAACAATAACATTTTCCCCCCTTGTTTATTTTAGGAAATATAATGAACGATTCTTTTATGATTTGAAAAGATAGAGACAAGGAAACAAGGATGCTTAAGGAATGATTGAAGTTCTTCGACCCTTGGAACAGTAAAATCAGCATCGTGTGGGAACGTTTCTCATCATTTAGTTGTCTCCTTCTTTCATCTCGTCATAAAAGAAAAGGAAAGGAAACAAAACAATTGCCGGTCGTTGCAAATTATAACTGTGTTTTGTGATGTAGCCCTTCATTTCATAGAATTTTGTGTATGTGTTGGTGAAATGTCTTAAGTCAATCTGTGTTTTATTATGATTTTTTTTTATATATATATATTTCGGAAGGAAATTAAGTAACACTGATTGCACTCTGAGCACAAAATGGCTACCAAAAGGATTTCACTATAATTGAAACAAAAGAAACGAGCTTCATTTGTTTTCCATTATTTTCTTGGTCTTTGTATTTTGTGGAGAGACCGAATGACTTTAGTGATAGCCTTGGATAATAAATGAACATTTCAGAAATGCTACTGTAAAAGATAAGAAATTATCATAGTTTTGGGCATTTATTTTGTGGGCTTTTTTTGTTTTATCTAATCTCTGTAACAATTCGCGATTAGTCATTGCTGGTCAGTCCTAAACGGTCTTACCTCGAGGAGATAAATCCTTCTGGTGCAATAGTGTAGGTCTAAAAGAATTGAGCTCAATGGATGTGAGTGAATTCCTCCCACCCTCCCATATGGACACTAACGATCAATTATAGTGCTTCGTTAGTGCTTCTTAGGTCTAACGATAGTGCTTCAAATGTACAATCAAAATAAACACGAAACTTTGGAGGGCTATCGCTAAGCTACCACTAATGCACCAACGTTAAAACCTAGGACAATTGTTAGTGCTTCCAGGAAACACTAATTCTAACATTAGTGCTTCACTGTTATTGGAGATATAAAAATAACAAAAAGGGATGAAGTACCATTTTAGATACGTGAACTTCTCCTCCCCGGCCAAGTTTTTGGTTTATTCTGGCCATAAATTTGAAGCACAATCGAATTTAGTGTTAACACTAAGGACACCAAAAGAGCACTAACCATTGCACTATACGTAACTGTTAGTGCTTATTTGCGGGCGACTTCACGTTCATGTTCTCTGGAAAGTGCTTTTTCCTAACCTAAAGCGCCACGTGGAACGGATTGAATTAAATTGGATTTATGGCCTATTTTTGATTCAGACTTGGGTAGGGTAGGGTAGGGATGGGAGAAAGAAGTCTGCTAGGGCTTGGGCATACCTGCTGTGACTGAGGAGAAAATCTGGAAAGAACTCCGTGAAGAGCTAGCCGGCTGTTGGATTCTAACCCAGAACTCCCCGAATGCAAAACCGAAGTTCAATCTACTGAGCCACGGATTTTCTATTTGTATGTCTGCTTGTAACAATAGGCTTCTCTACACAGTCAAGAAAAAAAATGCCTGTGTTAATTCAACACTTTTTGGTGTCCCAGTATGACTACCACTTTTTTGTGTTAAATCAACACAACACGCGGTGTTGATTTCGTTACTAGCAGCGAGAAAAGAAAAGTTACGGCTGCAGCGAGATTTGAAAATGGGTTATTGAGCTAGAAGTTCTGCGTTTTACCTCCTGGTCTAAATTGCCAGAAGAAAAAAACACTAGATTCAAACAGTATAGGGATAAAAAAAAATATGTTGCTGAACCCCCTAACACAAACAAAATTACTCGCACGACTAATGCCATTGTTTAATCACTTTTTAATTTATCAATTAAGGATCAGCATTCCTAATCACTGAGAATATGTTCCATTTCTATGAAAGCAAGCGATCAAGATGGCGACAGGCAGACGACACTTATAATCTAATCAACACCGTGTGTTGTGTTGATTTAACACAAGAAAGTAGTAGTTACACTTCGGGCACCGAAAAGTGTTGAATTAACACAGGCACTTTTTACTGTGTAGTCGTTACCAGTCTTACACAAAGAGAAAAATCAAGTTTAATCGATTTCTTTTGTAGTACAAATCAACCGAAATTGTAATATTTTTAACCTGAAAAGGGGCATTTGTTACAGATTCTACGTAAAAGTTTGATACGTGTACTCAATTGCCTTATATAGTGCTGGTCGTATTATTAGATATTTAAATAGGAGATAGATGTTACTACTTCTACGATGTTTTGCGGAAATTTAATAGTTTCACTTAATTGGAATATTTTTTTGTGTTAAATGAACACAAAATTTAAATTATTTCTGTGCTAAATTAAATGATCAAAAATCAAAATATTTTGTGTTAAATGTTTGATTTGTAATTACAATATTTTTTTATGTTATTTACCAATTATTATATCATACTGTAAACAATTTAATTATATAATTATGAAAAGTAGCACTTACTTATGCTATTGGTAAATTATGTTGTTAGATTCGAGAGCCTTAGCAAGTGCGAAATGTAAGGAGAACATATAACAACAAAGGAATAAAGTAAACCTTTACTTTGTGTGTTCTGAAATCTCATTAATAATAAAATATTTGTAAAGAGTTTATAGCTTTGTTTCCCTAAAATTCACGGCATGACCAAAAATAATCCTCAGTCTCGTGTATCCCCAATATTTTGAAAAGCATATATTAGGATTGATAAGATATAATCACATGATTTACAATCTTTGAATTTTTAAAGGATCTACAACATAAAATTTAGGAACTGTTATATATGATTAGTACTCTCGGTAGCCAAATATAGAGAAAAGAAATATCCTTGATTTTAATCTATATTATTATGCGATTTTTGTCCTATTTTCGGATTTTTATTTGCCTGGTTTTAGGCGAATTAGATTATTATTCAACATTAAATTAAGTGTAAAGAAAAAAATCCACCTATATTTACTTTCGAAAAAGTATAGTTACTTAAAAATCCTCTCCATACTTATCACACAGTTCTTGTACAGATTTATATATTGACAAACCCTCGTATAAGTAAGTCGTTTTTTTTTCATTTACCCTACACATTCCGTTCAAATCCTTTATAATATTTCTTAATTACCATCGCTATTAGAAGTAATTATTTTTAACGATAATTCATGACCTTATTTCAGTTTTTTTATTTTTTTTTTTTTAAAAATCCAGGTTTTTGTTGTGATAAAAAGAACTTTATTTGCAACAGAAAACAAATAACGCATTGCTAACCTAAAAATTCTTTTTGACAAGATAATTTCCTTATATTACAGGCAATTTAAAAGAGAAGGGGGGTTTTGGTGGGGGGTGAAGCATTGTAATTTGAAGAGCTTCTAATACCTGTGAGGTTGTTGCTCTTTTGTCATTTTCGTTGACATTTCGATGCCAATTGCCGTTACCTGTTCTAATAACGTTTTGCATTCCACAGCCTATTTTAGTAGGAGTTTACTTGTAGAGAAAGAGAGATAAGGGTGGCCGATTATGTTCCATTGGTAGAGAGAACAGGTTTTCTGCTAAAAATTACCAACTTGGTATATAGTTACAGGGTCAGGGACAGAAATGTCAATTTTTCTTGTTCAATGTAGTCTTTATTTTTCTTTCCTTTTAAGCTAAAGTTGAGTCTTATCGTATATACATACCTGGAATGATATACAATTGTTTTACCATATTATTATCTATTTGATTTGATTTTTTTTTTAACGGGGCTTTTGAAAGAAACTTTTCAAGATATTTTGCTATATGATGCCATGGTGTAAACACTCTTATCAATATTCGACAGGAAAAAGATTGATAGTCTTTACACAAAATTTTAAATCTTTTATGTAATAACAAAGCTTAATTTTGTATTTGTACACAGTAAAAAATGCCTGTGTTAATTCAACAATTTTCAGTGTCCCATCGTGACTACCACTTTTTTGTGTTAAATCAACCCCCCCAGGAACCCCCCTCTGCGTACGTCACTGGTACAAAGTTATTGTGATATGTTCCAAATACTCTGCATTGATTTTGTTTCTCCTCAACGGTGTAAACTTTTTTATTTGCTATTTGAAGTTATAGATTTCTAAAAAAAAGAAAAAGAAAAAAATCCTGTCATAGAGTCTTTACGTTTAATACAAAATTATAATTGTAATACAAAATGATAATTGTGAATAATTATGTTATAATATGTTAAGCGATTTTCATAAAATAGCTATGAAATTAAAGGAGACGATCTGCTACTAATTTTGGTGTGTTGAATGTTATCTTTATAAACTAAATACTTCAGCCATGAATTCCGAAAGCTTTTTTCCTCAAAGTTACCCCAATTTCCGCGGCAACTTTGGTGATTTCTATATAGGATTTAAATTCTTGTAAAGTATATTTACAGCGGTATCAGAGATAAAAGAAAAATAATAATAAGACACAACAAAAATAACAGTAAAAAAATAATTATTAGTGCCTCATGTTATCCCAATTGATAGTACGCACTTGTCCACACAATACAAGTATACTTTTTGTGCATGCTATGAACATTCCCGTGCCCTCAGTTCGGATATTACGACTACCTAATACTCTTTTGATACTACCGAAAGCATATATGGCATATCCACGATGTACAACAGTATCACATGTCTTGGTGTAGATCTTCAGAGACTGCTGCTCGAGGTAATTTGTCAATGACATCTATTATCCGTCCACATTTAAGAGTATACTATTGCTCTTATGACAACAGCGATGCCGGTTTGACAGTTAAATAAAAAATAAAAGAAACTGAGCTCGTTGCAACCGTTTTCTTACTTCGGATTGCCATAGCCTAGCGGCAACGTTCCAGTCGCTGTTAATCCTCTTACCTCTTCCCCCGTAAAGTGTTTCAAATGAAACTATCGTTATAGAAGATAACTAAATATGTGTAAATGAAGTAATGTATTAGGGAATTAATTTTCGTATCAGTGTTAAATATATAAAACCTCTACGATGATCTTTAAAGAGAGATAACAGTAAAGAAATTTCGTATGAGTCAGGGGGAAGTACGATAAGTAAAACTGCAGCTGTTGCCCATAAGAGCAACAGTATACTCTTAAGTCTGGACGGATAATAGATACAAAGATGTAGTGTGTATGAAATTTTTTAATCTTTAATGAAAGGTATAAAGTCCGAGACTTCTTACTTTTTTTTCTCTCCAAGTTCTAGTCCTATTGATACCCCAACTACATGTGTACATTATATAGAACTTGGTACCTTTTCGTGCTGAAATTCAAGAGAAAAATGTGAAGAATCGGAAACTAGTGTAAGTCTGTTGTAAACAAGGAAGTGAACACGATCCTTTTCGCAAATTCTTGATTCAGTTGTATGTCCATTCTAGTGCGAAGTAAATCATGTTCACTATAAGTGTTCTTCATGCAAAGATAAAATGATAGAACTCGCCTTTCTACGGCGAAAAACCGGAAAACGGCGAGGTATTCCTTTTTGGACGGTTCTATATTGATACCTGCAATAAAACAACACGTCATTATTACCCATACAGAGACAAATTCAGCAGTTTTATTCTATTCACTGCTTGATGAAGGCCTCCTCCTTTTCTTTCCACATATCTCTGTCTGGTTCTATCCTTATCCATGTAGCTCCTGAGAAACCCTTAATTTCATTTAACAGTATTGCATTTGGACGTCGTCTCGGTCGTTCCTTTTCTCTGGGAATCCAGCGTAGTACCTTTCTCGTCCATCTTCCATCTGTTCGTCTAGCTATGTGACCGGCGCATCTCCACTTCTTCGCAGTCATAATTATATATAGTACCTTTTATCTGTCAGGAAATACTATCTATCACAACATATATTTACGGATGTATTTTAACTGTGCATTTTTTATTTGAGCAATCTTTACACTTCTTTCTTCACATGTATTGGTGTTTATTCGTGTTTTATTTGTTCTAGTCATCATTCCTTTTGTTTTCTTTATCTTATTCTCAGCTCTTATTCTCCACAAGTTCTCAAATCATTCAACATTTAGTTATTTGTTCTTCGCAAAATCTAACACATTTGGTTCTTTCCCCTCCAACTTGACAGAGACAGAGGAAACAGATTGACCACTTCCTATGTGCTTTAATGGAATTGAATGGACCCTGGATCACATCAGCAATTCGAGAGTGATTGGACGTGACTACTATCCTTACCACTACTATCAGTATCAACTGCAACCAAAATTTCAATCAGGGGTTCACCAATTCACCAACTTGCAGCAAGGCAGGACAGGTTGAAGTTGAACTACGGCTACACGAAATCAAATCCACTAATCGTGGAGCGTCTCTTTCTAACAGTTCTTGGTTTGTGGTAGTACAAGTTCTTCCGTATATGACGCTGTAGTTGACTAGGAATAACATTGTCTGCTTCCAATTTCCAATAAAGCACCAAGTTTTCCCTCTGTGTATAAGTTGTCTGTGCCTCTCTTTACAATTCCTTGCTGAGTGTCTTCTTGTACGACATGTAAGATAATAAAGAAGGATGAGGAGATAGTTTCTGGAAAACTTTCGTGAATTAGACTGTGAAGAATAATGAAGATCAAATAAAACTGACAGAGTAAGCAATGAAGAAGTGTTGAGAAAGATGGAGGAGGAGGAGGAGAGAGACCTAAATAGAAAAGATGCATCCAGCACGTTCTAAGGAAGTACTGTTTGCTCAGAGAGTTTATGACGGACAAGGTGAGAGAAAGAGAGACGTTTGACATATCGATGCATGAAAAAAGAAATTGCTTACTAGAACAGGATTTACTTGCAGATGGCTTACTAACAGATGACATACGAATAGTAACAGATTATTTACTTGAAGATAACTTTCCCGCAGATGCTTTACTAGTATATACGACTTACTTGCATTTGGTTTACGCTTATTCACAAATTACTTACTTGCAGATGTCATGCTATTAATGATCCAGGGTTTGGTCTATACTGTTGCAGCTTATGGGCAACAGCTGCCGTTTTACTTATCGTACTTCCCCCCTGATGCACACGAAATTCCTTTACTGTTATTTCTCTTTAATGATCCCACGTAAAGCTTTTATATTTAACATTTGTATGAAAAATAATTCCCTAATTCCTTTCTTCGTTTACACGTATTTCATTATCTGATATAACGATAGTTTCATTTGAAAAACATGACGGGGGTAGCGGGGGTAAAAAGTAACAGCGATTGAAGCGTTGCCGCTTGGCTATGGCAACCCAAATTGAGAGAACGGCTGCAGCGAGCTCAGTTTTTATTTTTTATTTTTATTTAGTAGTCAAACTGGCATCGCTGTCGCCATAAGAACAACAGTACACTCTTAAGTCTGGACGGATAATAGCAGATGGCTTGCTTGAAGATGATTTTCTTGTAAATTATTTACTTGTACAGGACTTATTATACTATTAACTGAGTTACTTCAATCGTACTCAAAACATAAAGGTCACATTACATTTCGATTTTGTTGAAATCAACTTCCGGTGAAACGATATGTGTACACCCTAATTAAAGCAATTATATATTTTTTTTGGACTATACGCGTTTCACTGCATGTCTTGCATGAATGCACCATTTACGTTGCACCGTTTACACAACAATTCTTCTATTGCTAACTCCATGGAATGTGTGGCCTAGCGCGTCGCCCTCTAGTGGCGAGGAAATGAACGAATTCCTTTCTTCTTATCGCATATATGCCTCAATTTTTTTTTTTAAGAGCCTTTCTGGTGTTGTGATAAAATTTCTACCATCAGAACGTTTTCTTTTATTATTATTATTATTTTAAAAGAAATAAGCAGAGATTATGAGCTGAAGTTTTGAGATATGTTCAAAGCGAGGGCGGTCGAGAGAGAAAGAAAATGAAAAAACCGTTAGATCAAAACAGAAGGAAAACATAACTCGCGTGAGACACGCAGACAGCTTTTTTTTAAAATTTTTGTTTCCCTGATTTCTCTCTACATTTTTTTTAATATATTTTGGCTCTATTGAAGCATTCAGAAAAATGCATTTTTCAAGTTTTCTTCAGCACGGAAGTGAACCCAACACCTCGGGTTACGTTCTAAGGCGTCCGTCTGTCTTGGTTTTTGTAGGGAACCAATCTAATTGCTGTGATTCTTCCTTTAAAATAATAATAATAATAAAACGATTTGTCTCAACTTTAGGGTTATTTCTCCTAGATAATAATTCAACCGCAGTAATATGCAAATCTGATGGTATTAATTATATATCTACAAATATATATTTTCTGAATGTATGTCTAGTTAGAATCAGGGCTGAAAATCTGTCTGTTTTCACACGTGTACAAGAAAAATATCTCCTTAGGGTAAATCTTCTCCCAGACAAAATCAACCTTGGAGAATATTCATTCAAACCAAATTTTATATTTAGATAAAGTTTAATAATAAAAAAAAAAATAAAACAGTGACACAACAATAATTATAGATAACGATCTGCCCGGAAAATAAAATCAGTAAATAGTAGTGTGCAACTGTCCTACTATTCGATACACTCTTTATCTATTTCCGTTAGCAGGTTTTTCTTCACGTTATTATTATTATTATTTTTTTATTGTTGTAAAATTTAAACTAAATAATAAGCAAAATTTGTGATACAAATTGTCTTATAACGGAAGAATATATATGGCGCCGTTAGGTGTTCCCCAGGGATTGAAGCTTGGTCCACTGCGTTTTTATTATTTTTCGTTATTGCCTTCCCTGAAGTAATATCGAACTGTCGTTAGGTTTCCAACTTACTTTCGTCACTCTTTCCTAGATTCTACATTACCATTCCATATAATGCAACAATTCGTACAAAATATTTAGTAAGTTTTCTCAAAATCTCTCTTCAATGGTCCACAGAAATTATTCTTTTTCTTAGTGTCTCTTTTGCCACTGGTATTCTTAACTTTATTTCATTTTGACGTTTCACATTCTATGCTGCTATCTGAATTGAAAGCAAAACAAAATTATTTACAAAATAATCATTTAGTACCCAAATGATTGATAGACATGAATTGGTTGGTTCAGTTGAACCAAGTAAGCTTTATTGTATCTAAACAAAAGTTCCTAGATAGAATGAAGATTTGCAGCAAACTTGAATTTGACTGAGGTTGAGCTTGAATTGATTCAATTGAATATAAAACTTTGCAGTTTTTTGTTGTTGTTGTTTTTATTTATTTATTTAGAGACCATGTAGACATCACTGGTCTGCCTATGCAAGCTTATCAAAAGTTTTCTACAGCAAATTTGTCCTAAAAACTTGTTGCAAGTTTCTCAGAAGTTTATCGCAACCATAGGGTAAGTTTGCTTCATTTAACTGCCGCAAATTTCACAGGAAAAGTTTGTTGTAGCTAGATTTCAAAGAAAATTCCTACAGTGGATTTGTGTCACTTAATTTACCCTAGAAAATTTTGTCCTATTTAGCGTGATCAAAAATTTAGTGGACAAGTTTGTTTTATTTCGTTTAATACAAGCTTCCTTGGATCAGTTTGTCTTGTTTAGAATAACGCAAAATTAAGAGGCTTAGTTTGTCTAATGTAGTTCGCCATAAAATTCTCTTATTTAGCTTGCCAAAATGTTCCTAAAGGGTTACTTTGAATTCTGTAGCTTGCTAACAAATATTTTTTTGTGGGGGTAGGGTGGGGTGGGGACAAGTTAGTCTTACTTAGCTTGTCCAGCTATTCCTAAGACAAATTTATCTAAATCAGCAAGCCACAAATTTCCTAGGGTAAGTTTTTGTTATTAGTTTCCTGCAAGATTTCGAGTTTAATCTCTCTTTCTCTTTCTCTCTCTCTCTCTCTCTCTCTCTGTCTTGTTACTTTTGTTTGTGGTGGGTTCTACTAGTGTAACGGTTCGGCGCTGTTTCGTCCTTGCAAAATACATTTATAGGTCAGATTAGGTTAATTAGCGTTATATTCATGCATTTATGTTTCCTACTTGTATTCATGCACATATGTTGAATACTACGTTCAAAGTTCATATGTCACACAATTGAATATTCCTGTTTGTATATATCGCACTGAACATTGTACATATTTATTACGTGTATAGAATCCTACAATATTTGTGCTACAACCATATTCTTATTTATAATCAATCCTGAATTTGAATCTGAATTTATTGATGGTCTTTAGACAACTTTGGCTCAGGCCGGAAGAAGAATGTTGGCACAAGGAAGTTGAACAGGGCCTTGTTTGCAGGTACTATTCCGGCATTTGCCTGGTATTGCTAAGAGGAAACCCTGGAGAAGTCTCAATCAGGAAAGGTGATCGCTGGTATCGTTCCCAGAACCTTTCGATTGCAAAGTCAACGCTTTACTAACTTAGTCCCGGCTGCTCGGTAACGTCGTACAATTAATATATCATAGCATAATAAATATTGGAGTCCCTAGTTTGAATTAAATTTATTTGTGGACTTTAGGTATCTTAGGCTCAAGCCGGGATAGAAAGAGGGAGAGGATGTTGGAAGGTAGTCAGGCAGGACCTAGTTAGTAGGTGTCATCCTGGCATTTGTCTGGTGTGACAGGAAAAAACTCTAAAAAAAAAAACCTGTTAGGAAAGGTGGCCGCTGGAATTGTTCCCAGGCCCTTCCCATTACTAAGCCAACGCTCTACCAATTGAGCTACGACTACTCGGTAGTTCCTTGTTTAGTTAACACGAGCGTCTCGCGATGGGAATTTGTGAACTGGATATGTAAAGTAAAGAGACACAATCAAACCTGACTAAACCTAATAAATACGATCATATAGAAATGTGTTTTGGAGGAAATAACAAAAAGAACATTGTACTCGCCGGGAACCGAACAGGAGGGTTCTACTCAACAAGCCGACGCTTTATCCACTGAATTAGGGTAGGAGCTTGTGAACAGTGATTTGGAAGCTTTATTTATACAGCATGCATTACGTAACATGTCAGTTACGGAACAAACAATATGGCGGCCTCTCTGCAAAATTTGAGAGCGAGACTCTCTTATAGTTATAAGCTAAGTATTGCAAACAGTTGAAGAAATATATTACATATATCGATTGTCATTTGTTAAGAACTTGCTGCACCATAGAACTAACTTTCTATGGCAACTCTCTCTCTCTCTCTCTCTCTCTCTTTCTCTTTGTGTGTGTCTTTGTGTGAAGAACGAAAAAGAAACGACCAAGAATTAGGAACCCAGATTTAGACAGTTTTTCATATCAGTTGTTCGTAGCGGTAGTGTTGTTTGTTCTACAACATTAAGAAGTAAAGCTTTCAGAAACTTTATCCAAATTTCTCATTTCCAAAAATCCCGTTACGAGGACTTCATCAACATCTGGATCAAAGTTGTCGTTTCTGGTTACTTTTGTTATCCTTTCTCCTTTAGATGACCTTTTGACCAATTTACTTGTTATCGGTCAGTATAGTTAAAATTTGTGTTTCCTCTTTATTTTTTCGTCTTTACGGTTGTATTTTCTGTGTTATGAGGAAGCAATAGTGTAAGAACTTTCTCTAGTTTTAATTTAGTTCAATTCCGTTTGTGTAACTTCCCAAATTTCGTTTACATAGAAGCTCTTTAAACATTACATGAGACGAAATTTCTACAGGAAGAAGAAAAAAAAGACACCAACATTTGTACACTAACTTAATATAACGGATCATCCTTTTCTAGTCTCTTAATTTGCATAGTAAATCGCGGAAGGTGAAACACTTTGCCAAATTACGGTATCTGTACCCTCTACAAGCTTTTCAATTCGCAAAATGCTTCTTGTTCTCAACTTTACTGTTTATTTTCACTTTGGAGATAATACCAACAAGATTTACAAGAAAAGGTTTGAACTGAGCACAGGCACGTACCCAGAAGTAGGTTTTGGGGGCGGGTTCAGCGCTTTTGACAGAAATCGAAGCTCTGTTTCAGTGTGAAATTTACGTAAAATGCATTTAATATTGTCAAAAATGATATAAGTTTCACCAAAATATCTTAATTTCTCCCCCACCCTCATCTGCGTATGTTCCTGACTGAGAAGTTCGAATTTGACTTTATTCCTGGTCTTTTGGCATCTTTAGCTTAGGCTGTTAGGGTTGAGGATGAGAAAGGAAGGTATACGCTAGGTCTTACTTAACATCCCGGCATTTACTTGGTGAATAGTGTTGCCCACGAGACGAGATTCAGGCTGTTTCCTATCAAAAATATCTTATCCACACAGCATCTCGTCTCGAAAAGATGTATATTTTATATTATGAGAGATTTTTCTCGTCTCGTTTCTCATAGACATTTCTTTGTCTCGTCTCGTGGGAAACACTTTTGGTAAAACTGAGGGAAGCTACGTAAAACCTCAGCTAGGATAGTTAGCCATGGGGTTCAATCCCGCGTACCTACATATTGCCGCTCCAAAGGCGGCGAAAATACCGCCTGGACCACGGTGGCTGGGTCTGAGTACGCTCTGCCAATACCCATCCAGGAAGTCCATCACAATTTACAGCGATGGCAGATATAAAAGAAGCTGGGGAACTGCAAATTGCAGATATGGATAAGAGGAAAGGCAACATGCTATGCATTTAACTAATTGGTTACTTTAGGAGAGGTGTTCTATAAAATGTAAAAACGGATCCAGAAGTTGGTTTCGGGAGTCCAACTCCAAGATGTGTTATGTTAAATTATACTTAAAACGTATTATAAACATCTGGATATCAGGGAAAGGAGTCGGACCCTACGTCTTCCCTAGATACGTGCTTGTTTCAATACGATAATGGCTCCATTGGCAGGTAGAAGTCAAGCGGAATCCTTCCTAAAGTCATAAGACTGACACCAATGATAACCAATACTAATACGAAGTATAGTACAACCTGCACTTGATCTTAATTCATGAGAAGTCAAAAGAAAAACATGTGCAAAAATTTACCGCCATTGTACATCAATCTGAACAGTTTGTAGGGAAAATTCAGACAGCCTGAAAGCCCTTCCGAATTTTCAGTTATTTCTAAAATGGGTACAATTTAGCTGTACTTACACATTTTATAGACAGGCTATCGATAGACACCCTCAAAACCACTGCATCGCCTGACAAACGAATTTCTAAATACAGCACAGGTATATTCAAGAGATATCCTACGAATAAGCTCATAGTAATATTGAAATACCCCCTCGGAAAAGAATCCTGAACACACCTATTTTATACACAGAACAGTCTACGTATATGTGAAGGATGGAAACACTTGCTACAAATATCGCTTTGAGACATCCCAGGGTATATTCTACAAATGTGTGAATGATTGCTTATTATTTCAGGAATTTTTCAGAACGTTTTAAGGATATTCCAGAAATTTCACTGCACAAAACTCTCTTGATATTATCAGCAGCATATCCTTCCTTATTTGGTCACAATGTTCTGAAATGTTCCACACATTGGGAATGTCAAAGAAGACTTTCAATTATACGTGGAAACATTCCAATAACTTGGTCCACATAGTATCGGATATCTCAGAGACATCCTATGTATATCCTCAATAATGTGTGGGATGTCCCAACACATTCGGAAGCAAATAGGAATACTCCTAGCACATTCTGTCGAGAATACTAAACAATATTTTAGGTTTGAATTTCGGAGATATTCCTAGAATATTCTGATATCCCAAAAGTACAAGCATCTGACAAGTATTTGTAGAATATACCTAGGATATCCCAATTAATATCCATAGGATATTCCAAGGAATATTCCTAAGATGTCCCAAGGATATACCTGAGATATCCTAAGGAATGTAACAGAATATACCTGTTCGTTCATCCCGGATATTTGTACAATGTTTGGCGTTCAAACTTCTACGGATTTGTTGTAAAAAAAAAAGTTGTGTAAAGTCATTCACACTTCGATAATACAATGAAACAACCTAATCAGACACTACACAAGGTAAAGATTATGGATGCCATGTGGCCAATAATATTGTCAGGATATTTCCTATAGATTCATTTTGTTATTGTTCTTTTCTCTCTCTTGTCCTCCCATTCCGTTGTCGATAAGAGAGAATTGGCTGTACAGGGGAAAAGAGGAGGAAGGGAAGTGCAGTGATGGGAAGTAAATCGTGACGGGGTCATCCTACTATAGTGTTGCATCGCATATGACGCAACGAATATGTAAACAGGAACGACTTGGCAACGTTGGATCAACCTGTTGACTGCACACATACACATATAATACCAGCGAAAGTAAGAAAGTAAGGCTTAGATATTCTCTGAATCAAAACCGGTCGGTCAAGCGCAAGCGGTCAGATTGTACACTCAAAGCCAAGAGTTCTCAAGGAAGTGAATACATGCTTATTTGGGTCTTTGTTACAGGCTAAGAAATTCACTCCCTCGATATCTGACATGTAAGCTTATCTCCACCCGCTCCACCTCCCACGCCCCACCCCCAGTTTTCTTGACAATATTGTGGGTTCTTTGGACGTTTATAACTTGGTTGCAAATTGCATTTTAGCTCTCAAAATTATCATTGTCAACACTTATTGTTGTAACATAGACTGTACAGAAATAGTCTGAGTCCTCAATGGTAGACTGTGGAATTTACGATATATCGATAATTTAATCGATATTTTGCAATATAGAAAAAAAATCGATATCCAGAAAATCCATATATCACGAAGAACGTCAGTTCTTCGAGTGACGCTAAGCCTGCTTTCACATACGCGCGAGAGCGGAGCGAACAACACCCGCGTGGTTTAGAAATACATTGTGAGCAATTTGGGCTTTCCACCACATCAGCGCGAGCGCGAGGCGAGACCGGGTTTCTCTCGCTGCGGACGAAAAATCACCCTCGTTTCCCTGCTAGAAATGCGGCGAGACTTTCGCGGGAGCTGCCCGCTGAAAGCCAAGCAAGACATTGAAGTAAATGAGCCGTTTCACATCAGCGCGAGCGCGAGACGAAAGCGGGCGAAAAGAGAAAACAGTGTTGATAGGAAACACCACGAAATAGGCTGTATTTTCATCAATTACACCAGGCCTGAGCCATTTGTTCAAATATTCAGACTATTGATTTAAACCACACGTTAGGAACTAATATATATGTATATATTTTTTTAAATAACGAACTAACGAATTAAAGTAATTTCCTTGGTACTCATATTATCATTAGTGTATCCATTGCCACCACGTCAATAAAACTGGTTACACAGCAACCCTGTTCGCAGAGATTTCCCGCGCATGCAATGCCCGCGTTGATGTGAAAGGATCAGCGAGAGCGAGGCGGGCGCGGGAGAACTCGCTCTCGCGCGTATGTGAAAGCGGCCTAAGAAACGAGTCTGTTAGCGGCACGCACATATATACAACAAATTTCGGATCTAGCGAACTAGAAGCCCGATTTTGATGCTTGAACTTGCATTTAAAAGCTCTTTGCCATACTAAGACACAGAAAAAAAAAAAAAAAATGGGTCGGCAGGACCTTCCTGGGATCCCCTAGGCCGGTTTTAAAAAAAATCAGAATTTCAAATTTCTGGTGATAGTACTGACCCCAAACCATATAGCAGGCCGAAACTTCCGGAATCCTAATCTACGCTTCAATACCTTTTAAACGGTCTATCACACGTCAAAATCAAGGGGTTCACAGGTTATGACTTTTTAGTCAAGTCACAGAATTTTCTCAAATGATAGAAAAGGGCCTCTGTCATTCTGTCTGTCTTTTTGCTTTAGCAAAAAAATGGTTGGTACCGGAGGGTTTTGGGGGTCAATTGCGGGACTCGTGGAGGCAAATTGATGCTTATTTTCTTGGTAGGAGTTACCGTTTTCGAGATACGGAGCCTACCATGGTCCAAAATCGACATTTTATATGAAGACTATGCACTTTTTTTAAAAAAAAAAAATATGCAGTCTTACAAAATACGTGATATCAGTACAAGAACTCCTTTGGGGTAAAGGGAAGAGTGACGCAAGAGTTCTACTAACAAAAGAAGTGATGTCCATTTTGCGAGTGACTTTCTTTGTGTCACTATGGAGTAAGTGAGGATACTAAGTCTCTAAATTTTATTAGAAAGGAAACACTTCCACCATAGTGAGACAAAGAAAGTCACTCGCAAAATGGATATCACTTCTTTTGTTAGTAGAACTCTTGCGCCACTCTTACCCTTTACCCCGAAGGGGTTCTTATACTGATACTGTATACACGCTATAAATCAGAAGAGCCGAAATGTTTGCTCTTTTTTCGACAAGAAAGTGATTTTATCAAAAATGTTTCAGTTGCAATAGAAAAGAGTGATTTATAACGAATCGCTCTCGCTTTGGATAGAAAATATAATCTTCTCAGACGGGATTCCAAAGCTTTATGAACGTAACTTATTGTTGAAATTTAAAAGAGGGAGTTGTCATCTTTTTAGAGTGGTTTACAATGCATCACGGGTACTAATCATTTTTTTCCCGCCATTTGTTACCGCGCAGGTTATCGAAAGACCAAGGCCAGTATGAAGTCAATCTCTTTAGTTAAGGCTCAACCGCAGTGGATTTTCCCGCCATTTTCGTTTTACGTCAATTATTCAAAATTCCGTGCAGGTAAACAAAATTTAAAATTCACCGACCAAAGTTCGTTTCGTACTTCAGTAATGAGTTCAATTGGCTTTAAGGAAATGGTAGTAATAACATCAGGATTGTGTGCAGACACTTTTGGGACAGAATAATGTCCCAAAAGTGTCTGCACACAATCCTGAGGTTACTGGTAGCTTTTCTTTAAAACTAATTGTAATCATTATTGAAGTACAAAACGAACTTTGGTCTGTGAATGTTAAATTTTGTTTTCCTGCACGGAATTTTGAATAATTGACGTATAACGAAAAAGGTGGGAAAACCCACTACGATTGAGCCTCAAAAAATGATAAAAGAAGAGCGGATAACATTTCTCGGTGACAACAAACATACCAGAAGACGTCAGGAGTAAGATACATACAAGAAATCTTTGTTCTCAAGTACCTGACGTAACGAAAGAGACCGTTTCGAAGACATTTTCTCTGAGTTGACCGGCTAGCCTAGTGGATAAGGCGTTACTTCGCTGGGCGGAAGGCAGCTGATTCAGATTCTGCTGAGGTCAAGTTTTTCTACCTTTTTTCACTCATTAGAACATTATATATTTTGTCTTGCTATTTATGAATAAACACTCACTTTTGCTCTTTTTTTTTTTTTTTTTTACATTTTCAACATTTAATTGCGTTGATTTCATGTTCAACAGATTAACATTTTATGTAAACAGATGGAATTTCAGCTAAAAATAGAGTACTTTGTCATTAAAAACTACTATCATAAATCTTATCGGCTCTAAAAGAGTGGTCCCTTTTTCCGCACTCCTAAGATGAAATATTCAGCTCAAATCGAGTGGAATTTCGCTCTTTTGGATTTAGTTTGTATGATCCATATGAATGGTATTTGAATGAAAGTGCTGAGCTCGAATTTTTTTTCTCCTCATGTTTTTCCTAAAGCGTTTTATTTTAGTTGATTTTCTAGAAACTGTATGATTTAATTTAGAACCTGAAGAAACATACATCCATTTCGTCCTGTTTCCAGTGCAAATTAAGCTATGGCTAACTTTTCTATCTTCTATGTATATTTCTACCATGATCATCATTAGAGGGGGTCTACCAAATGGGACAGGTCCTTCATGGAAAGTTATCATCCGTCTATGCTTATCTCGATCTTTCACATTCCTCTTTGTCTTACAGGGTACGAATTATCTTGTCCATTAGTCAAGAAATTGCACCCGTCTACCTTTACCACCTTTTGTTCGTTCAACTGTACCGTCACTTGCGTCATTTATTTCCGAGTTCTTTCAAATGCATTTCAATAATAATAATAATAATAATAATAATAATAATAATAATAATAATAA
>JAGDQP010002387.1:60751-105530 GCA_022664845.1 Lepisma saccharinum
AATAATAATAATAATAATAATAATAATAATAATAATAATAATAATAATAATAATAATAATAATAATAATAATAATAATAATAAAGGTAGCAACTTTGATCTGAATTTAGAATTCTCCTTTTAGAATATCGATAATGAAGTTTCGACTATAATTTTTATTATTATTATTGATTTCCAGCTTCATTGATTCAGTGGTGAAGGTCACTCACTGGTTTCGTATAAACAGTGCAAACTGTAAAAAAAATGGATACGTTGTTTGATATAACTAATGAAGTTGTGGATGTATGTAATGTAAGTATTTTGCAATGTTCCACATGACTCTGAAAGTTGTCAGTCAAAATCTCCGACGGATTTATTTTGTATAGTTGGAGGTTCTCATTCCCCCCTCCCCTTTCAGCGTGTTTTCGCACATGCGCAGAAAGAGAAAACGGTTTCTTATCGTAATCAAATATGCAATTCAAATCCAATGTTTGCTGCCGCTATTTTGTTCACATATTTTAAAAGAATGGGAAATATTCTCAGTGAATGCGATTCCTAATTAACAAATAGAAAAAAAAAAGTTTTTAGACCATGGCGTAAGCAGTGGAACTAGCTTTGTTTACGTTTTCGGAGTTCGGGCAATGTTGTTATGACCTTCTATACCTTTTTGATCTACTGAGTTCTTCAGTGGCAATTTAGTCCAGTCACTAAGACACTGGACTTCTAACTAAATAACCCGGTTTCAAATCTCGCTTGAGGCTTCTAAGTGTTTTTCTTTTCCTGAATCCTGCAAGGTGGCTGTTTTCTGATTAGCCTAGTTACAGGAAATTTCCAGCAGCTAGAGTTACCTAGATTCCTCCGGGGAAGTGTCAGAAAATTTTTCACAACGCAGAGGCGACGTGATGTCACGCCGGTCATCCTTACTGAAGTTTCCCAGAGTTTTCTTCAGTTGTACCAGACGAATGCTGACCTAGTACGATCAATAAAAGCTCTGCCCACTACTGTCTCTGTTCTTTCTCTCACAACTATGATGATGAGTGTTCCACCCTAAGATTCTTCGGCGCACTGATCCTAGGCCAGAAGTAAAAATCAGTTCGATTTCCAAGGCGCTGAGGCAAGTTGAACGGCTGGTGGTTTGCCATTGCTTTCCACCGGATAAAGATGATATCCTAAGAATAGGACCCACAGTTCAAGGTGAGTTACGAACGTCTTGAGTTCCCACCGGGAATCGAACCCGGGACTCTTTGATTACAAAGCAGTCAGCTTTCCCAGTCACCCACAGAGGATACTCCAACAACTGTAGAAACCTTGACGTCGTGCACCTCTAACACGCTGTAAAGAGTAAAGAGTTTCATTGTCTCTAAGGTGTCAAGTTGCATAGACGAAGACACACCAACATAATGGACGTTAGGTCGTACAGAGGAGCGGAAGGTGACACCGACCATCAATTTGTGATCACAAAAGGAAGGGAAAAGTTATGCATAGTGAACAGAGAAAGTAAGGCATGAAAATAACTGAAATTCGAAGTTTAACGATTAAATAATCCGAGCATGAAAGCAGATTACCAATTTGAACTCTCAAATAGGTTCGAAATCTTATCCGACTCGAGTAATTAGGACGGGAAGAGAATTCCACAACATATCAACATTGGAAAAAATTTACTATGCTTATGTTCGCTCCAAGGTAGAATATGCTTCTTCTATTTGGAATCCGTATCAATTGAAACACTGCCAACAATTAGAGAAAATCCATTCAAAATTTCTTAAATTCCTAACTTCTAAAGAAACTCGAATCTATCCTGCTTATGATAGTTACAATGCAGTCATTAAGAATTTTAATAGTCAGAGCTTAGAACAAAGGCGCAACATTGTTGATCTGTTATTTCTTCAAAAAATTGTTCAAAATAAGTTAGATTGTATGGATTTAGTTTCAACATTACAGATTCGTGTCCCATCATCTAAAACTCGCGTTGATAATACTGGTCTCTTCCACTGTAAAAAAGGCAAGAACCAATATCTCGATGAGGTCACCAATCTGGAGAATTTGAACTATATATAACAAATTCTGTACAGTTCACAATGATCTGGACGTATGCTTTATGTCGCCTAAAGAATTTAGAGATGCAATTGTCAATAAACTCTGTTCAACTACTTTGTAAAGCTCAACACTATAATTAAGCCATTGTCTGCTGTGTTGTCACTAAATAAATAAATAATAATAATGATGATATTAATAATGAAATTGATGTAAGTAAGATGTGGGAGGCAATTCGTGAAACAGTTAAGAGCGCAGCGAAGGAACGTGTAGGTGAGAAGACACAACAGAAAAACAAACCTTGGTTTGATGAAGAATGCCTTAAGCTTCATGAAAAACGACAACAAACAAGACAACGATGGCTAAGTAATAAAAGCGAAGCAAATACCAACCACTACAGTAACGCGAAACGAAACGCCACACTCGGGTTCAGAAACAAAAAGCGAGAATATCTGACGCAGAAGATTCAGGAGATAGAGGAAAACGGCAAGACAAATAACATACGAGATCTATACAAAGGGGTAAACTCGTTAAGAAAAGGTTACCAGCCGAGGTTAGGAATGATTAGAAATGAACGTGGAGATCTTCAGGCGGATCCGACTAAAATTGTCGATGTGTGGAAAAGTTATTTCGACAAACTTCTTAATGTACACAGCGGGGAACAAACAGAGGAATTTGAAATCCATACCGCAGAACCATGGATTCCCGAACCTAGCGAGATCGAGATCGAAATGTCGGTTAAGAAATTGAAATTTTTCAAGTCACTAGGAATAGACAATATTCTAGTCGAATTAATTAAAGCAGGAGGAACGGGACTAATCAAGGGACTGCATCAATTAATAAGTACTATATGCAAAAAGGAGGAGCTTCCAAAAGAATGGAAAGCCTCAATAATAGTTCCGATTTACAAAAATGGCGATAAATCGGACTGTAATAATTACCGCGGAATGTCGTTACTTCCAACCTGTTACAAAGTATTAAGTAATATTCTGTAGTGTTAACACGCCTAAGTGTATACGTAGATGAAATAGATCCACGTTGGAACAGATTTTCGCCTTAAGACAAATTTTGGAGAAGAAATGGGAATACAATGGGACGGTTCACCAGCTATTCATTGATTTTAAGAAAGCATATGATTCTATCAGAAGGGAAAAGTTATGCAGTATCCTGATACGATTTGGAATTCCGAAAAAACTGGTTCAACTAGTGAAGATGTGTCTCAGCGACCCCATAAGCAGAGTGCGGATAGGTCCAAGATTCGCAACGGATAGAAAGAAGGTGAAGCCTTATCACCACTACTTTTTAACGTTGCGTTAGATAAGCGATTTTAAAAATTAAAGGGGACAAAAGGGGACTATCATTGAATGGTTTGAATCAACTATTCGTATACACGAATGATGTAGATTTAATACTGGACGATATAAATGCACTACAAAGCAACACGTCTTAGTAGAAACGTGCGATGAGATAGGTCTACAGGTAAACACAGATAAAACAAAATACATGATAACAAACCGAAACACAGGGAATGAAGGAAATAAAAACATAAAAATTAGGGATGAGGTCATAGAAAAAAAGTGAACAAATTTAAATACTTGGGAGCAAACGTAACAAGCAAAAATGAAGTCATGGAAGAAATAAAAAGTCGCTTTGTATCGGGCTACGCATGTTTCTATTCAGTCCAAAAACTTCTAAGATGGCGATTAATATCAAGGAAATTGAAACTGAAAATACCTGTATACAAAACGGTTATTCGGCCGGTAATACTTTACGGTTGCGAAAGTTGGAATACGACCCTAGCAGATGAACATAGATTACGTGTGTTTGAAAATAAGGTTTTGAGAAAGATATACGGACCGAAACGGGACGAGATGACTGGAGAGTGGAGGAGACTGCATAATGAAGAGTTCCATGGACTGTACGATTCAGCAGATGTTGTAAAAATAATGAAATAGCAACGACTAAGGTGGGCAGGACATGTAGCTCGGATGGGGGAAAAACGAAGATTATATTCTATCCTGGTTGGAAAGCTGGATGGAAGGAAACCATTGGGAAGACCGAGGATAGAATCCAATGGCTAACGTTTGTTACTGCGGTGTTGAGTTTGGCAGTTCCATAAGCCATAGAGTTAGTTAGCTTTTCTTCGTAATTCGCGTAGGAAGTGACAAATTCTGAAAAGGTTAATTATATTTGTCTTTATTAAAAAGGTCTTTCTTTCACGTCCGTGAGAAAGTCTTTTGCAACAAGACCAAACTATGTACTTGCTTATACATTACAACTTACCAGTTGTTAGAACGAGTATTGCACACAGACTTGTGGTTACATTCTCTATATAAAAGAAAGAAAGAAAGAAAGAAAGAAAGAAAGAAAGAAAGAAAGAAAGAAAGAACAGAAATGCAACAGTGTTTCGATCTCACGATCCATACTGAAAGAGGTCGCTACCCTATGACGACTCTGAGATTGGCAGAATAAGAAGAAGAGAGAGAAAGACAGGCAAAGAGAATTAGGAAGTCAAGTTCATTTCACATGTTGCTTCACGGAAAACATATGACATCCTGTATTACACTTCAGCCCGTTTTAATGTACTTCCCGCGAATGTCGTGTATTATATGATGAGTTCCTTGGGAGAAAACTGCAGTGGTAAACCATTTTCTATCATTTTTTTAAAACTGTAAACCAGTGACGGCGCCAACATGAAACTATACACTCTAATTCAGCGCTACGACCTATTCAACACAAGTAAGAGGAGGTGAGGGATATTCTCAGGCCAGCGAATGCCGAGTAATATTCAGGGGAAAGGGGAAGGAAAAGTAGCATCAACAATCCTTACCCTAAACACCATCTCCGTATTCAGCTGGTAAAATTACCTTGAAAATATCAGTCAGGATGGCCCCTAGTAGGGGATTTGATTAAGCATATCTACCAAGGTTATCCAAAGTCAGATATAGATTAGTCTTTTTCATTAGATCAAAATGAGTTTGGTCGTATACAAATCGTACACTTTTGATCTGTGTTACTTTGGATTACCTCTAAAAGCGCATTCGCTGTCAAATCAGGTCCTTTTTCCGTAGAAAGTGTACGTTCTGTTTTGATGATTGAGGCACTTACACTAACGATGACACTACAATTAATATACGGCATGAACGATTATGTTCCAAACCTTTTGTACCAAAGAAAGTTCCACGCACGTTTCATTACGCAGGTTATGTATTCGTGTAATTCGTCTTCACAAAAAAGATACAACACGCAACAAATACAATGTAGTTGCACCACCGAGACTAAACAGTTGCAACAAATGCCGGTGTGTTAATTCGATACAATTTTGACCACCATGTTTTCTGTGTTCATACAACACCATTGTATTTAACACAATGAAGGCACTTTTCAACCCAATGATCGTGTTGGTATTGCATTTCCATTGTGCTGAATCAACACTAAAAAACACCTTGATTGTGATGAATTAACATCGGAATCAACACCGTTTTCTTGTATTGAATTAACACACACAGGTGGTAGTCAAATTATGTTAAATTAACACCGACATTATATCTATATTACTGTGTAAGAATCAAAAGACACTAAATTCTTAAACAGCTCAAAGTCTGTACGTCGAAGGTAAACTACACTATGTCACTTTTAGCAAAACTCAAGTCTAGTTCATAGTTTCGTTGATTTGAGCATGCTCTTTCATATTTTTTTGCGACATTCTGTTGATTTATCAATTGCTCATTCTTCTACAAAACTGCTATGGGTTGCATACACAATAAAAGTTTCGTTAATCCTGTATTGTCATTATGACAATACATATGGTTGGGTGTATTGTCATAATTACAACACTGTGAACAATTTTTTCTGGTAAAATTCCTGTTTCAAGTTAAATTAGCAAGATGTTTTGTTAGTATTATAGCTAATTATACAACAATGCATAGTTGAATTACCAATGGGGGAATTATGTCTGACAATACTATATAGTTACAACAACTGTATATATTGTTAGAAATTGACTCAGGGTACCATACATTATTGTTGTGGTAACTATACATATAGTTATAACGACAATGATCGTATTGCTGGGGGTACGATAGTTTATTTGCTGTTGTGACCATATTCTATGTACAGTATTGCTAAATAGCCTC
This sequence comes from Lepisma saccharinum, assembly GCA_022664845.1. Lineage (NCBI taxonomy): Eukaryota > Metazoa > Arthropoda > Insecta > Zygentoma > Lepismatidae > Lepisma > Lepisma saccharinum. The sequence goes on from JAGDQP010002387.1 coordinate 66,900, forward strand.
CGTACATGGTGAAATCTATTTTAATATAACATCGCCTTCATAGAAAATCAAAGTTTCTTGTCTGGTGAAACGTGGTTCCAACAATTCCATTATGCACCTTGGTAGTGTAAACTTTAGCAAATACATTCACTGAATCATCTTCCATTACATTTGAAGACAATACAATACATATAAATCATGAGCAGTAATCGTTGATAACAACTTCAGGTTCCAGAATTATTACTATTATTGCAGTCTGGCCTTTAGAAATAGTGGCTATTGAGTAACTTTTAAGCACATTAGCAAAACATTACTAAACTGCAAAACTACATACAACTACTTAAAAATTGTACAATACATTTATTCTCCGTATTTATAACAATACTCATGTCAGAATATAACGTGAGGATATAAAAAATTCTTCGTCATCCTTAGCTATTATCTTCGAATTTCTTTAGATTCGAACAAACAACATGGTTTCCGACGACACAGTGTTTCAGCTAACTGTATTGTTTTAGTGACTACACTTCTTCCATTTTCTGTGGATGCGCATTTAACAACCGTACAGTATTATTAGAACAGCAATAAATATATTGTCAAACTTGTAGGTCATGAGGGAATATAGTTCTATCAGCCCATACATATGAGTTTCCTACCAATGGAAAATGTATCTATAATTGTTTAGGCATCACAACCTATACCAGGTATAGGCAACTTAGCACAAGGGTATCGTTACCGTAGCGCAATTGTGGTTACTATTACTATACATTTTAATAAATAGAGCGTAGCAATGAATATATACCTGGATTTACTAGGGTTTTTCTTGTGCGAGAGTTTGGCAAGAACTGATGTAGTGAAGTTTTTCTATTCGAGGTAACTTTGCACTAAAATTAATACAAGGCAAATCACCTATCTTGGACATCTGTGTGCCTTCCGGATGTCTCGTATCAAAGTTTAACTTCCAATACGTTAGAGTGGTACAGCAATTGAATCTTATCTTCCTGTGGAACATAAAAATCAAGACACCATAAGCATTGTACTAAATTGTGGTGCAAAGCTAGCAAGATTATTAAAGTATAGTACTTTCTTTTTTAATGGAGTAATGTTTGTTCATTTTCATTGCAGTTGAATCTAAATGGTTTCTCTTCGTACAGCCTTGCACTACACTTCCCCTTGAAGTAAACAAGAAGGCTACTGCTTAAACGCCAAAATACCACACAAATACAATATACCAATAAGATGTACCTTCCATGTTATCTCCTGTTATCATACTGTGATATCTCTTTGGCAGATTTCTGATACTTGTCGATTGTCCATCTATTCTAAGAGGAGATATGGTAAGTCTAGGTTTGATTCCAAGTCTTCCTTGTACCGATTTGTCTCCGGGTATACTTTAAGTCGATCCTCACTGTTTCTTTCTGCTTCTTTACGTGTACTCGGGTCCAAATGACAAGGATACTTTTAGAGTGCATCTGAGTTGTAACTTCCTCAGGTGCCATCACCTTGCGTGGAATTCTAATTTGATGTCTGTGATGGGTGTTTCAAGTAAGTGTTGTTCCGTTTACTGGATAACAAAACTCCAAATTAAAACTGAGGACTTCTTGATTTGTGGTTTGAAACCCATACTTTTTCTATTTCGATAACATGTAACGTAAAAGTTGAAAATTTTCGGGATATTGCTAACTTCGTGCTACCATTTTGCACTCTCAGGGATTTTATTACTGCGTTAATTCGAGAAGTTTCAAATCTATTTAAGGTAAACGTACCAGTAATGGACAGTGTACCAGTAATGGACATTTAAGGAGAAAAGTTGTAAAATACGATTTTCCTACGGGCAGTAATCATGTCACCTACATGTTTTGGTGCCACTGAATACTATTCGCTCCTCACTGCTTTTATATACTATTTCTGAGATGATGTTGAAGTTAGCTCCATGGTTGCACCTACTCTTCCATGCATTCTGTTAAGCAAGTGATTAAGGCTGAAACTATAATAACGATTACTTTTGTTGTTCTGCGCTATTATCCATTACGAAATACCTTGGTTTCGAGTATTTAAGTGACCAAACCAATTATAACTTGAATCTGTTATGTAAAGCAGTTGGTGTCCATTACCGGTACGGCAAAGTCAGTTCTTGTCCAGTTATGGACACGCACTATTCATTATTAGGTTGAAATCAATTCCTTGATTGTTTGCGTTGTTATTAACGTCCTAAGCGAGCTGGAGAGCTTCTAAGGACAAGACTTACAGTTTTGGTATAGTGGGCTCCGGACCACTCCGTTCAATATCTCTCAACGGAAATTGAACTCATGAACACGCTAAACTGAGCGCGCTAAACTCTCCGCAACTCTGAGGGCTAAATCACAATTCTGTTAGTTGGTTTATTTCAACTTAGGAAAGATTATTTACTCTTCTTGACCATAAGTTTGTCAGAAAATTTTTTGGTCCCATTTTTTCAATGATTGACCTGGGGATGCCCATTAAAGAAATGATTTGTTTTGATATTGGACACTAGTCATGGCAAGTTAGAATTTGCATTTTTATGGCCACAGGGAATCTATGGCTCAGGCTGGGGTAGGGTAGGGGAAAGGGAGCGGGAAGAAGTCGGATAAGTCTAAGTTGAAGGCACCTTTAGGGCATTTGCCTGTTATGACTGAGTGAAAACAAACGTTATAACCTCAGTAAGGATGGGAGATAGCTGTTTTCGAACTTAGGATTTTCGAAATGATCACTCAGTGGAATTCCATGAAACAATTAGATAATCGAAGAACAGCATTAAACATATAATCGTGTTTACTACTTATATTCGAAACATCAGCAATGAATATTAAATTATTTTGAGTTATAGAGTAAGTCCATTACTGGGTGTCCATTACAGGAACATCCAGGTTTTTCCGTGTCCATCACTGGTACAAAAACAATGTTAGAAAAAAAAACATGATTTCCTCTCAAATGGTGAATGTTGATGATAGTAATAGTTGGAAATCACTAGAAGAAAGCATGGAGAACGTGTAACATTCTCATTTGATCAATACGTTTAAACTGTATTTGAGTTACAAATTATAACGGTGAAAAGTGTCCTTAAAGTGTCCATTACTGGTGCGTTCACCTTATAAGTCCGAACCCCAGCGAATCAGTAACTAGACTCAATTACTTTTTGATGAGAGCCCAAGTTTGACTTCCTATAAATTATTGTTGTTTCTTTTTCTTCTTATTTTGTCCCACAACGTGTATCGGGGAACGTGAGACGCTTTTGCAACTGTTGCCAGACTCATCCTATTTCTTAACGCATCAAAAAGCTGAATTTATGTTTTCTTTGTTCCCAGAGCTTTTCGAAGTCTTTCAGTAGTTGTTACGAAAAATGTTTGCTATGGAAAATAAAGACAGATATCTTTGTAATTTACATGAATAGTGGTCACACAGATTTTTGCAAAGAAAGTACAGAAATATATTATTGGTGAATGTGTCGGAAGTACACCACAACGTAATGACAGGACTGCCCCAAAACGTCTAATATTAGAAACGTATTAATTCTTGAAGTCTATGTCATTGACTAAATGAAATGAAACTACCTGTGCACACACAAGGTTTTACCCTTTGCTACTGTGGAATGACTTCGAATTCCATGATCAACACTTTTCATAAAAAAAATAAGAACCGAATCTTCTCTTTTAGAACAGAGTCATTTTAGTCACCTTTTCTGGGAAACTTACCTTACAAATATCGTCACATTCGAGGCAGAAGGTTAATCTTACTAAATTTTACATGACAGTTTTTTGGAAGGGAAATATGTCTTTGGGAATTTGTAATCCTTTGTAGCTTTGTTGCTATTTGAGAAGTTTCACATATCTTTAACTAGTCACCTTTTGGAGCTCTGATAGAAAAATGTTTAAGGAATACACTTACGTCCTTTTGCCATGAACATGATGATATGATTCTGGTCCTTTGCAAATACAGCACGCAAACTCATAGTCCAGCTCAGAGATTCAATACACTACGAAGTCTCTTCCTCGACTATTGTTATTTCACGAGCGAACTGTTGTATAACCTACAGTGTTGCAAACTAAGAAGTGTCAGAATTCCCCAACTGTCAGAAATACCCCAAATGACCCTAAATAATTTCAATTCAATTTAATTAGCTTGTGTGACAATAAACCTACTCAAAATAATTATCGGAGGCGAAATATTATAGAAATGATCAAAATTCACTAGCTATAACTGAAAATTGGCTTCGAATTTATTTTATAGTCTTTAGGCATCTTTGGCTCAGGCGGAGTTCAAACTGAAAGGCGAACTATATCCTAAGTTGTTGAAAAATGTAAAAAAAAAATAAGCTTCAAGAACAGCAAACTAACTGATATTTGTGTGTGTTGTGGGAGAAGGGAGTGATTACTTTTCCGCAAAAATCAAAGAAATTCTTTGAAGTTAACAAACATCGTCACCCATCCTCTTTTGTCCGGTTTCTGGAAACTTGTTGCGGAACATCGCTTTTGTTCTGCTAATGTTTGTCTCCCTCCTGCGTGTCGTAAACAATTTCTTTACGTTCTACATCCATGACTGCCTCCAAAGAGCAAGCAAGAGTGTTGTTTACTTACTGGGGGGAAATATAGTCTTGTTTCAGTCACTGCAAAGCGTTCAAGTAAGTAAGTAAGTACGTTCCTTCTTTAGTTCGTTTCGAAGCGCAACCGAAACGAACCGAACCAATGTACGTCCAATGACCTCCAGCCAAAAGAGTATTCAACGAGTCGTTTTCCTCTCCCCCCTCCTCCTCCTCACGAAGGCCATAACCACTACCTCAACTATCATCTTATTTCACTCCTGTAGTACTATTTTATTGTTTATAGATAATTAGAGATGCTGAAAAAAAAATCACTGAATTAAAATTACTTCCTTATTATTCTTTTAATTTGTCATTTGTATTACAACGTACATTCCATAAATTCAAAGGAATATGACCCAAAAGAGCATAAAAATAAGATAATTAAACCTTGAAATGTATTTTGTTAATACAATGTTTCTGCCTATGCACTTTATGCATAAGCATCGACCATTACAGTTTTTAATTTTCTTCTTGGTGATGCGAGCGAGTCCTTTGTCATCTGAGGTTAGGTGCAACACTTTAGTAGTCATTTGTTCTTATTTACATAGTCATATATATATATATATATATGAGCTCCTGCGTAGCCTAGTCGGTAGCGCGCTCGACTTCAGTGCGAGCGGTCCCGGGTTCGATTCCCGGTGGAGGCTCAAAAATTTCGGTGTTGACCCAGCATCGTGAGGACAATTGGGGAGCTGCTGTGAATAAAATACAGTGGCGATCACAGTTGAGAGCTTCGGCTCTCCTCTCCCAACCCGTCTGGTCAGCGTGGGAGTAGTAGACCAACTCCTCCCTTCGGGGAGAGGCCTCATCCACTAGTGGCTTGAATATGGCTGTGATTTATTATATATATATATATATATCTTCGAAGGTTAATCACCTTTGTGTTAATAGTCAATTATCGTCAACTGCACCTCATACCTTATTTTTGTTCAGGCGGGATGCGGGTGTACTCCATCAGTCGTCCCGTCTTATCAGAGATCTTTTTTAAAAAAAAGTTAGCTCTGAACTTATTTCACCGTTAATTCTTTAAAATAGCATTTTGATGTCTTGTGCACGTATACCTTGCGAGGTCGGACCTCACAAAGTTCAATCTCGACCTCATCTGACCTTGACCTCAAGATGCGAGGTCGAGGTTGAGTGAGTTCAAGATGGATATCCCATCTTGAGTTGGAAGTTGTTATGGTCGAGGTTGAAGTTCCATCCAGTGTTTGTTGTCAGGTTCCCGTCGCAATAATACCTTCAAAATACTGAAAAAAAAATCCCGATTTTTGTAAACATTTCTCGGATTCTAAGTTTTCTTGAAAAATTCATGGATTTTCATTTAAAATGTACCCAAAAGATGCAACGAAAATTCCCGATTTTAATTGTTTTCCTTTTCACCTTGTTATGGGCCCAGATTTTTCCCATTTTCTGGGAAATTTCCCTCCCCCTGACAACACTGGTTTCATCTAGAGCTGAAACGTGTCACCGGGTCTATATTTGGGCCTGACCTGGTGGCCGGGAAGACATAGGAAACCTCCTCATCCTTTCCTCATTATACACTGTTTGTTGCCTTTGAACCGTGTTTCCTGACCGAGAAAGGAGTTTTATCCCAGAGCACAAAAAACAATCTGACGCTTAACATTTCTTAACAGTAGTATTAACATATGGACATAGTCTCATATCAGCAGAAAGAACAAAAATATCCTTGATCAGTATTATAATATCGGGTTCACAAATCAAAAAGTCAATATGGCCATTTGGGTCAAGACTGACCGATTACCGGGTGAGTATTGACACTCCGGTCAAGATCGGATCAATTGGGTCAGTTATGTACGGGTCACCAAAAAAGTGACCGGTTTCAGCTCTGGCTGCATTGTGAATTCGAGATTAAAGTGTCCTATCGTGAAATTGAAGTTGACAGGTCGAGGTTGAAACATTATTTTGAGGGCGAGATTGAAGATCCATCATGAGTTTCAAGTTGAGTGATTTCGACGTTGAAGCTTCGTCACGGGGTTGAGGTTTTGCAACTTTAAGATGAAGTCCGTGAATAATAAGGGAGTGTGAGGGAAAAAATATTTTCTGTCGGAATGGTACCGTGTTGGGAAGAGAAAATTTCACGGAAATCGGGACATTATTGGAACGGAAAATTGTCGGAAATTTCCAAACATTCAGCAATTCCCGGCTGTCCAGACTTCCTGAGGTCTTGGTACTTTCCGATTTACGAAACATCCTGATGTCTCGAGATTTATTGGCTCTCAAAACTTCCCGATGTTTCGAGATTCCTAAACTTTTTGGAAATATTTGGAAATCAGAACCGAACGTCCCGAAAGTTGAGACCGGAAAGAGACTTTCCGTTCGTTCTCTTCTAAAAATTTCGGGTACGCATTCGTACTAGCTTCTGTACGTCCTGCTTGGCATTGTAGTTTGTTCCTTCCACTGTATTTGTAACTGTAAACCCCAGAGTTTTGCTGCGTACGTTTTTATGGATGCAAACCGACACTTGTTTTTATTCCAGCAGAGCAAATTGCCTTTACATCAACAGGACAAAGTTGAACTCTGTTTAACTTCTACGCGCTTGCTGCATAAATTTCCCGAACTGTGCCCGAATTTTCATCCATTGTGATAAATGTAACAAAAGACTTAAATATAAACTGAAATTTATAACAATTTCAGCTTACTTTCAAACATTCATGTGATTATCTGAATGTCTAGGTCAAAGTTGGTTTTACATCCTAGCATTAAAATCTCCAAAATATAAGGAAATTGACGAAATGATGCAGAGAAAATTGCTGGGGAAAAAGCAATATTGGTTGTTGAAATATTATTCAGGAAACAGCGCAGAAGAGTCCTCGGTTCGGTCCCGGTTCGTGCCAAGTAGGCTTTGTGGTGGACAAACATCGCGTGTATAGGTTTTCTCGAGGTTTTCCTGTTTCGTCCCACTTTCTTCATTTCTCGCATCATCATCCATTGGGCCTGAGTCAAAGTTTCCTAAAAGTCTTAATACAATTACAATAGTGGGAGTGCTCACAAAGGGATGTCATCACCTGACCAGATCATAGAAAGTAAATCAAACAACGATTTAAAGAAATAAAAAGAGACAAGATTTTAGAAATAAAATCCCCACAATATCTACAGATTCTGTCTTGAATTATGTCTGCTGCGCCATAGAAAGAAAATGTAACACGTAACCACATTCGGAGTGAATTACAGACATGAAAGTTTAAAAAGGTTTAATTTCACATATGAACGCCACCGCGTGATGTAATTGCGACTAAAAAGAACTAGATAATGAAGAATATTGACCAGGGGGATAGCTGGACCGCGTTTTATGATTCTTTGGACCACGGTTGAGAAACGATTGACGTCATATGTTGGTCGAAGATACGACTTCTTCTTTCTTCCTAAACGTCAACTCTCATTGGTCGCTGACGCATGAAAGGAAATCTTTCTCGTAAGTAACCCAGAACTCGTTTAACTTGGGTTAAATAAAATATCTTTTAGTTACATTTATCGAATATGTTCTATAAAATATTGATGTTATTTTGCTGGTAGTTAAGAGGAATTATTAATATTTGTTGCCTTTAGTTACTATAGTGATATGACATAGCATAACCGACAGTGATCACATTTCCTTTTATTTTCCATGAAATGTGGAATAAAGCACTATACCACACTTGATCTATACCAGCGATGATGATTGGTGTTCTACAGGAACGCAAGTCATGACCTGAAGGTCCGTGGACAACGTGAACCGATGGGGGTTTGTCATTGTTGCCTTTCATCGGATTGAGATGTCGTCCTAAGGACGGGACCTATAATTTATAACGTGGACTATGAACCACTTGTGTCCCTATCATGAATCGAACCCTGGACCCCCTTGATTAGAAAATAGCAAGCTATACCAGTATGTTCTTCTCTTCAAATTTTCACAACATTTGACATTTATATGCTGTATACGGTCTGAGCCAGTTCAATATTAGATTCAGTATTTAAATTCACAACATATCCACTGAACAATCTTTGGATGGTCGACCTTGGAAAACCCTGTATGATTGCGACATGGACATAGTTTAGTCGTTTGTGGCGAACCACTAGGAAAGACGAACTACTTTGGAGTCAGAACAGAAATAGATTCAACCCTTAAAATACTCTTTTTTGGGGACATCAAATCCTTTTATGTGTGTATATTTAACAGTTATTTGAAGATTCTTGTCTCTAGATATTACGACATTACAACGAAGAGGATGTTATTATGAAATCAGCAACACTAAATTCACAAGCGTTCAATGGACTTGCTTTCTTTTTTCTTTTTTTTCTCCACCAAATGAAAGTCAAGGGCAATTCCCCTCCTGGTTTTGCAGCTTGAGCGTTGGCGGTTCGTATTATACACATCACAAACACCATTTCTGGTTCTCTCTTGTGTTCTGTATACATACAACAACACTGTTGGAACGAACTTTTGTCTTTGGGTGTACTTGATGACCTCTTGACGCTAGGAGGAAGAGATTTTCCTCCACGACCGAATGCATATTTCATGTTAGACAAGCAAAAGCCATCGCGTTTCGGCGGAGGAGAGGGGTGCAGTCGGAAAGACGGAAGGAATGACTTGGTTGGTTGGCAGGTTGACCGAACTCGCTGATTGGTGGATCGCTATGCAACATCCGGATAACTGTTCTGACCGCGAGTACTGGAAGGGGTTTTTGGTGGGTTGGCAGGGGAGGAAAGACAGAAGGTATGGCTGTGATTTGGGACATGAAAATACCTGGTGCACGTAGGATGGTAATAATAATAATAACACTAGTAATAAAATGGGAAAGAAATACAAGCGAAACAACATTGTGGAAGAAAGGCTATTGAAGGAAATGAAGAAGATTTTTTTTTTAAAAGAAGAAGAAATGGCGAACTCTCTTACTCTCACCGTTTCTTAGTTTGCACGGATCGACAACTTGCATACTTTTAGTTTCTGCAACATCCAAATTCTTTGTTTTGAGTTCAAGATGCTTATTTCCTTCCAGGGCATAATTGATAGTACATTTATGATACATTCCTGGTATAACTGGATAGTTATTTACTTGTTTTAAATTCAAAAGAAGACAGAATCTTGCTGGATTAAGGTATTTGGGGGTCCTGCGCTATTGTCGCTGTTAGAGCCGCTGTTACCTATCCCCTAATGTCGAAGGGTAATAGATTTACCTTTGGCAGGGTCCCTAAAGCAGTGGGGGGCTGCAGTCCCTTTAGCCCCCGCCTCCTTAATCCGGCTCTGGTAATCCAGTCTTTTAGAACAAGATGGTAGGGGTTTCATGTTTAGCTGAGTATTGCAAATTCTGTGTTTACAAATATAATACTTATCCCAGCCATCACCAGTCTTTGTGATCCAGTCATCACGGGAGACCTCCCAGGTCAAAATCCTTCCTGTTCACACCGAGCATTCTGGTTGAAGCCACACCAATCAAATGTTAAGATGGTACTTTTAAAGTCCTTCTATACTAAAATGGCTCCATGGGAAAGACCATTAAGAGTTAAGTAAGTCATTAGTGGATGATTTTCGGATCTAGAACTATATTGGGTGCTGCGCTTGCTTGGTATATCCCAATTTAATTTTATTTATTTATTACCATTAGGTATCTCAGGCTCATACCGGGATAGGTTGGGGAGAGGATGTTGGAAGGTAGTCGGCCACCAGTACCTAATTTGTATGTACCATCCCGGCATTTGCCTGGTGTGACTGAAGAAAATCACTGGAAAAGTCTCGATCAGGATGGGCGGCCTCTAACATTGTTCCTAGAACCTTTCGATTGCCAAGGCAACGCTCTACCAAACGAGCAGCCGTAGGTCGTCCGTTTCTAAACATAAACTTGGTACTCTCCCCCGTTGAAACTTAATATATTTCTCTTCTCGGATAACTTATTCTAGGAATAAATTATTTCGGTAAAGAATTGTTTACCAGTTGTATTATAAGTGTTCTGTTTTTTTTAGCTGCTTTTGAACATATCTAAGATCTTCAAATGGCTTTTGAAGACCAAAATTACAAAGTGATGTTAAAAATAGCTAAGCATTTTTTTTTTTAATATGTCTTACCAGAAGTTATACCAACTTTTAAGACCTTACCTTGATGCTATCCTCTTAAACCCAAATAGCATGTTTTATAGCAAAATCTCAGAATCAAAATTTCATATGCAACTTTTCAAAGTTGACGCGTGTGTCTTGCGGCAAACTACGAGTGCAGAGAAAACTAAATTAACAGCAAACCAAACAGAAGCTTGACGCAAAATTCTTATTGTAAGTTTCGGACAACCTTAGCAAGACAAGCTTGCGGATGAAAACAGAGCTTAACGATCTTGTTTACATGTCTTGTACGTATATTTCATTTAACTTATATGCAAGCGAACTAGAAATTTGTTCTTTTAAAAGTATAGGCAATTAAGGTAAGCATCGAATGAAATTGAAAATTTGGTGGAATATTCTACTTTCAAGAGACCAAGGCTGGATGAAAACCTACTGGAAATTCCATACGGGGAAACCTTCCAGCTAGTGAGTTGTACAATTGACCTCCCTCCTATCCAATGCTAATTGAGACAATTAGGTTTCCATAGTAAGCCTACTACAAAGTTGCCACAGCAAAGCTACAAGTTAGTAACGGCAAACATGACCTTGGAGCAATCTAACTGCAAACTTGCTTTCCTAAATGAAAAACAAAGAATAACTATTACATCTAGTGTGAAATTCATGCAAGCCGCAAGTCGACATATAATAATAATGTGGATTGCTATTCCAGGAATTTTGAATTGTGAAATATCCTAAAGGAGCCTGTGATTTCCTAAGCATTGGACCTACTGTTACTCTTATAAAAGTACATTCTGAGCCACTACGTTCAACGGATTTGAACCCAGGTCCAGAACCACGCGCACAGAGAACGGTGAGCTCTAACCATACGCCCAAATGGGGTCCTAAAAACTGTTATATAAGAATGAATGATTCATGGGAAAGTTTGGTTAGGGAGAAACAAACGGACTGATAGACATACATAGAGGCAGGTTAGTGAACTTTTGTTATTTTCTCACAGCGGCAAACTACCAAATAACTACGCAAAAGTCTTTTTTTTTTTTTTTTTACAATGAGCAGAAACAAGAGAGTCCCGTCCCTGTTCATTGTTACTTCACAGTTGTTCGTGAAGTAATTTCAAAATACACAAACAAACAGGAAGAAGTTATTGCCCTTGGAAAATATTTACATATCAGGTTATGCAGCAGGTGAAAACGAGCGACGAACAGCGAGTACTTGGTATGAGCTTTTCGCACTAAAGGCATTCATTCCTTTGATTATTTTCTTACTATTATTATTAAAGTCACCTTTACTGGTAATACTTGAAAATTTATTTTGAATAACTTCAGTAAATACTGTTCTTGCTTTTTTAAATTTGGCTGGCATCTTCGGCTCAGGCCGGGATCAGGTAGGTAGAGGATGAGGAAGGTATAAGTCAGAGCCTTACTTAAAGTACCATCGCTTAGTGAAACTGACAAACAACAGTCCTGAAAAACAACAGTCAGGATGGTCGGCCGTGGCTACCCATTACCAAATGCCAATTCGAAGGCCGCGACGTTACCACCTGAACTACAGCATAGATTAATGAGGACTATTAATGATTAAGTACTATCTATATTTTTGGACTACAGGGGCTGGGTAAGTTTTGTTGCCCAGGTCTGATGAGTAGTAAATCGTAGTCGTGATGATTATTGAATTTCATGTCTCTAAAAGGACATTCCTAAATAACGGTCCAGTTCAATTTGCAGCGAAATATATCAGAAAAGGGTCGAACAGTTCTACGTAATCGTACGCAAAAGCCAGAACCGAGTTTAGGGGGAGAAATAACGAATGTCCTATGCGAAACCATATTTTGCCTCCTTTCCTCCGATTCGGCATCATGTTCACACACTTGGATAAGAAAGAATCTTTGCTTCATTTGGCGCCCTCTTTACTTGGGCACCCTGTGCCTGAACACACACTCGCGCACCCCTAAATCCAACCCTGATAAAATGCATACAACAACGGAAGATAAGAAGAAGGCTAAACTTGCCTTAGGAGGACCTGTCACTTTCGGTACAAAAAAAAACACTATTGATTAAATTACTCAGCTAAATTTCTCAGAAAACGAATTATTTTTCTTACATCTGTAGATGTACATTACTGATAATACTCTGACCTAAAAGAAGTTAGATTCGTTTATTCCAAAATATTTCCCTATTTTTTTTTGAAAAAAAAAAAAAAGCGTTTTTGGATTTACCGTCATGCTACAATTTTTCAACTCAAGCTCACAAATAACTAACAATAACAACAACCTGTTCCGGTGTCTCGATTTGAAACAAAAGCAACAACAACAGCAAAAAAAAAAAAAAACGGGCTCAAAAGAAAGGGAATGACGCAAGTAGTTGGTTAAGAAAAAAAAAGTGGGGGGGGAGATACACTTTTGTTCGTCACGGCCTGGTATACAGAACTTTTGAGTTGGCAAAGCAAGCTAGCAACAAGTCGTCCAGGCCGGCAGGCAGGCAGGCAGCTTAGCTCTGCTAGAAAGAGGCAGGTGAACCAGCAGGAAAGGGTCAATAACCTTGCATGACTTCCCAACTGAAAGAACCACAGCGAGCGACGACAAGTGTGAAACATTATGAAAGAAAGAAAAAAAAAAGAAGGAAATCTTGTCAAAACAAGTAGTTACCACTTCCAACAGGGCTGGGAAGAAGGAAGGGGTACAATCCAGATAAAAGAAAATGTATAAACTCGGAAGTTATAATGATGATGACAAAAACCATATGGCCATTGCAGGCGGGTGCCTTTTGGTAATGGCAGTGAAATTACAATTTTGCTTTTCAAAAAGCCCGTGTCTTCTTCTGGTTTTGTGGGTGTACATTTTTGTTTTCTTTTACTGCTGCAACTAGTTTGTCGAGAGTCTTCCAATTCCCGTTCATATTGCAGCAGCTTGCAATTGCAGCAGCTATGGTATTGCACATCCACCAGCCAACGCTTTTACTGCTTTGGGTTGGGAAGACGAAATTACCGTTAGGTTGTGACTTCTTCAGTCATTCCGTCCATACCGAATAACGTGCGTCACTGATCTTTTCTTGGAACTATCTTCAGGTTAATAATGCAACAGGTATTGCATAGCTGGTGGGACGAACGGATTTGTGTGTACGTAGGCAGGCATTGTAATATATGAGGCACCGGTACCAAAACAAATTTGCAATAACATTCCTGGAAGAACTACCTAACCTTCGCTTCTGCTAACATATTGACACAATAGACAATGTGTTGTTATCACTCACTCCTGGAGCCAGCTGAAGCTTTTCTCCTTTGTTTCCTCAGCAAATCAAGGCGAATTCTGGTATCCTGTCCTGGATTAAGGCCATGACCTTAAGAATGTGTTGGAATGGACCTAAAAGAAAATAGTTTCCGAAGCTCGAAGACATGCCATTATTTCGGCATATATGCAACATGATTCACCATTTAAAATGAGAAGCTTTTAAAATGTGGATCTTGGGTAGAAGATCTACATAATGAGATAGTGTTTTAGAGGAAGAAAAATAACACAGATTAGCACGTATTAGACAGCGCGAGAAAACTGATTTACGTAAAACCTTTCCAGTACAGTAATATTTCTAAATCACTGAAAATATGGTGATAGTATTCTCCCCACAAGTATATGTTTTTTTTATCCTGAAGGAATCCTACAGGAAAAACCTACAGGAATATCCTACATGAAAAACCTTGGTTATTTCGTGACATCCAGAAAGAACAAACCATATTACAATATTCGTACAGTATTCATTAAATAGACCAAAGGACATCCTTAGAAGATGTGCTCATCCCGAACTTTTCGATAGAAAGTTCTACTACCACGAGGGATATCCTATGATATATTTCAGGAAGAATATCCTAGTAGGATATACCAGGAAGGATATCCACGAAGGATATTCCAACATTTACACATGAATATTTGAAGGATATCCTTGGAATGTACCTGTGCTGGTTTGAATAGTAAAGTAAGGACTTATTCGGGAATATTTCCAATGCGGCAATTGGCATATTTTATTGTTTGCACCAGGAAATTTCTGGAATGTTCCCAGGTATATTCCATATACTGTACAGGAATATTAATTACTGTGGCATATAGTGGGTTATACTTCTTATTATAGTGAATACCTGTTCCATATGGATTATATTGAAGAAGACAATGAAATGTTTCTTGCAAGGATACCCAGAAGGAGCGAGAAAGTGGATATAACCTGTTCATAAAGGGTAGGAAGGGAGAAAGTTTTGCATGCAATATTATAGGTCAAGGAAGAAGACCCGAATAATGAGACAAGACTGAATATGTTTAAAGAGGTTGCCGTTTATTGTTAGGAAAACACGGCCGAAGCTCATGCCTAGGAGACCGTGCGCTCAAACTGATTAAAATGTGCTTGGTTTTTTCCTGGGTCGCACCAGGGAAATGCTGGTGTGGTACATTGAAGAACGCTGATTCCTTCTCTTGTTATTATTGTTCTCTCCTATGTCAAATAGTTCCTAAGCTGTATTTCGAGTTTCTTAAATTAATTTATTACTTAAAAAAAATACAATGCAATATCATTATCAGAAATTTTCGAAAATAGGTCTCTAGTACATACAAATTACTATGAAATACAATGGGCATTGACTCGAGACATTGTCCGTTCATAAGTAATTAAGCGTTTAATTCAATTATGACGTCATAATCTTTGATAACATGTTACTTAATAGTTGGTAACATCTCGAAATCTGATTATTACGTAGTGTTTTGTAAATACTAAAGGAAATATATGTTCGAAAATTTCTGATACTGCTTTTAGGCTTTGAATAATTTTTGAAGTATCAAAAAAGTGAAGCAGGCCCCTTTTAAGCCCCCTTCCCATGGGAAATTTCTCATTTGAAGCCCGAATTTCAAACAACTTACAGAAACTATTCTATCATGAGACCAAACTTATGTTTCACTTTCGTGTTATATTAAAAAAAAAATGAGGATGGGAGGGGGGTACATGACCGAGCAATTAATTGCTATTGTATCTTCTTAATTCGCTGTATTCAAAGTCATTTATTCCAGAAGTCTTTGGTCATTATTCATTCCCATTCTAAAAAATAATTGAATTTCCGCTACGCACAATATAAAATGAAACATTACGCAGCTTATTTCAACAGCATATTATCAGTGTTTCTAGTAGATAGAATAGATCACTACTAGATGGCACCTGCGACGAAAGTTAATTAAGTGCACATGGACTTGTCGTTGTTTGAATGAATCAACCGTGAGAACTTGAACCACTTTCAGTGTCTCATTTAAAGAAGCAGCATAATTCCGGTAGTAACTGATTGTTCAAGATCACATTCCAAATTCTTGCCTATTAAGTGTCGTTTGTCTGATCATCAAATTTCTTTGAACCGGTTGGAGCTGCTACTTGCACTTCCGTCTGTATCAAGTTCATAGATGTTACTGATGAAACGATTAGTATCAAGTTTTGTACCTATCATCGTGTGCGGCAGCGCACGCAGCCAAGTTCCAAGTCGACCCGAAGACGATGGGTAGCTTTACACGAAACACTAAAAAAGAGCGAACAAAAAAAAAACAACTAAATCACCATTTTCAAGAGATCACTGCTTACTTACTAATTACCCCAGCAACACCAAATTACCCACGTTTACTAGTAATAAAATCTTCTATAGTACTACCAAACCTGAAGTTAAAGGGTTCATGGGGTGCTGAGTTATAAGCCCCCAAAATAGGCTTTTTTCATGTAATAATCACTCACTGACATAAATGTTTGACATCTTCCCGACTAGCTAGAAATACAAAACTTTACACATGTTAGGGTACTTTTACTTTACACGTAAACATCGAGAAAAGTCCAAAATCTGGAGTAACATACCAATAAACCCCACCAACTCCCAGCAGTACCCCTTAGAATAAAGTGATCCGATATACAGTATGTTACATGTCGTTGAAATTGTTTCAACGTGATCTTTTCAGAAACGAGTAGTAGCAACAGCTAACCTACCCCCTAACTACCATCAATCCCCAAAACCCACCCCTAAAGAGAAAATTCTATCTACAAAAAGTTGTGATATCCGAATCCAAAACACTCCGTGTCAAAAACAAAGCGAAGTTCCCAAGCAGTACAAAAACGAGAGATGTTTCAGTATATGGAAGTTTTGATATATAAAATTGGCCAAGTTCTTTCCCAGGTAGTTCTCACTCATATCGATTTAGCTAAGCTTTATGAAACAAATGAAATTTTCTTACACTGCTTACATGACTGGGATTGTTTCAAGAACTTTGCCAACTCTCTGGTAATTCTACTGGCACCTACTGAGACACTGTACTCTTCGATTAAATTCCAGACCAGTTAGCGAAGTTCTTGAAACAATCCCAGTCATTTAAGCAGTATAAGGAAATTTCATTTATTTCATAAAACTTAGCTAAATCGATATAAGAACTACCTGGGGAAAAAAAACTTGGCCAATTTTATATGTCAAAACTTGCATATGCTCTTTTTGTACTGTTTGGGAACTTCGCTTTGTTTTTGACACAGAGTGTTTTGGATTCAAATTTATTTGACGGCTATAGCGGCCTTTCGTTTTCTTTATGGTCGAATAGTCCGAGGTTTAGCTGACTTAGGTCTTACCATATTTCAAATCTGAAATGGAATTCATATGTACAACCTTAACGTATATATATTTTGTTTTCTTTCAATATTTCAGTTTTGTTTTCTACACGGGTGCACGGACAATGTACAATTATTATGCACAAGTCTTATCTCGTTCCTAGGCGAGCAAGTCAATTATTTATTTTCAAAATTCTGATTTCGAAAATTGCACACAAAACTTACATGAAGGGAGCAAAGTGGGGTACAGGAATCCTACATATAACGATATTCATGAAAATGTTTTTGAAAAACGATGTGCATGAAAGAAAGAGCCTTACTGTACATTATCACAGTGACTTTCAGCTTCATTTGAATAAAAAAATATATTAGTTTTTGTTTTTATTTCATTTTAAATCACTTAGCAAATTATAGACTGAGAATCATAACAAGCTAAGTCAATAATTTTGATAATTTAAGTTATATATAGAGAGAGGAAAATCGAAACTTGTTTGTGATTAATAGAACCTTGACAAAATGACTATTCTATAATTTTAGAGATATGTAAAAGAGTACACTAAAGTTCGAGTGGGGGCACTTAGACCTGATTTAGAGGTAATTTTATTTTGCCTACTGTACCCGTTTTAGTACATAGTCCCTAATTTTATACTTAAATTCCTATTAATGGAAATTTCCATAATTTCTGCTAATCAGATCTGGACTACATTTTCACCCTTATTAGGAGAAAAAATAAAATTTGAAAAATACTTTTTTTTAATGTCAAAAAACGAGTAAGACGAATACTCGCAAATCTGAATAATTTTACAACTGTATCGCATGATATCAGTTTTAATGCCTATTTGTCTGGCTACTTTTTAGCGATTTTCAAAGCCTATTTACTTTTCTATTTTCAAGATTTTGGTGCTTATTTTTCTTACTACTTCATGGGTTTTTAATGTCTACTTACTACTACTTTATTTTCAATGGTTTTTTTTGTGCCAACTTACCTGCCTATTTTTTCTCTTCATATTTTCAATGTTTCAGTGCCTATTTCCAACGGTTTTTAGTACCTAAACATCCAGGCTTTTAGTAGTTAATCTTCACATTTTCATTTTCAATCGGAGAAGTAAAGAATTATAACTATTATTTAAGTATTTTCGGTTCAAAAATTTGACAATTGATTTTGGTTTTACAGATCTAGTATGTCTGTAAAGCTCTATGATTGACCTAGATCACCCTTTGATTATGAACCCCACAAATCAACTAGCAGAAATAGTTTTTATTTCCTGAAATTATCCTTTAATGATCAGCAACCATGCAATTATCAGGCGTATTTTGGGTCATCTACCTGTCAGGGGGTTTAATCAACAGATATAACTATGATGGATGAGGGATATCCTGTGTGAATGGTTTAGGTTAATGTAAAACAACAATATCTACATTAGATGGCAGCACACTACCTGTATTTGCTCATTTGTGTGTGAAACAGTCAAGCAATTACTCAAGGGAGTTAAAAATGACCAAAAAAACTGATCTAAAAGCGAAAAAAATGACAAATTAACGAAAATTCCTAAAACAAAAGGAAGATGACGTTTCATGAAGTTCCGAGCTAAAGTTTTATGTGACTAGCACACTTTCCATTGAGTCGTCTTTTGGTAGTTTAGTCAGTGTTGTCAGGTGGAGAGAAATTTCAAAGGAAACGGGAAAATTTGGGCCAAAAAAGGTGAAAGTAAAAATTAAATAAAATCAGAAAATTTGGTTGAATCTTTTTGGCACATTTTTTAACAAAAATTTCCATTAACTTTTAATGAAAATTTGGAATCCGAGAAATTTTTACAAAAATCGGGAAATTTTCCAGCATTTTGAGGAAAATATTGCGACGGGAACCTGACAACACTGAGTTCAACCGAAACCACAGAAATATGTGCAGAAGCCTAGGACAGAAATTAGACGTGTCAGGGACAGCTAAGTGCTGAAGCTTCAACCCGGCAAGCGGTAAGATTTGAGTTCGAGTCTCAGTCAGTACCAGAGGCCATTTCTCTGTTCATTTTTCTAGCATGACTGAACAAAACACCAGGTCTTTCCATGAAAATGAATTAAGATGCGTATAAACGTCCCCAGTCTAAGCCTGGAGTTGCAAGCAGTTACTTATAAGGAAAACTATATTAGGTCACGGAACCTATGCGGAAGGAAACTCAAATCGATCTTATTTCGTTGGAAATAAATAGAAATTACTTCAACTCTGGTGATGTTCAATATAATGTTGAGTTTCTGAGTGCATGGAACTTGTCTATGTATGTCAATACTCAAAATAGCCCTCGATGTCATGGAAATATTTTGAAAGTTCTGTGACGCACCAAATAACTTTGGCTGGGTCATTAAGAATTTCCCTTCCCATAAAAGCGTTCCCAGAGTCTCTAATTATACAGAACCCTCTTTAACTACATGTTCTGAAGGTCATTGACCCTTCAGTGAGAACACCCTTCCAGTGTTGTATGAGCAGATAGACAAAATTCACCACAGGAAGTAAACGAATGTCTTTATAGTATATTTCCATTCCACTGACGGTCTTAACTTTCTACTGGTTATGATCCCAGATAAAGTTCAGATTGTCACAGCAGAGGAATGTAGGTTCGAGTCCCGTGCTGGACGTCTTGCTTGATGTTTTCTATGATTTCCAACAATTTCACTAAATGAATACCGCCATGGTACCTATACTAATGCCCTGAGCACATCCTTTGCCGGGCTTTCTTCATCCACGGACAAGTGTAAAGTTAGAGAATGATAGATTGTTGTCTCCGACGCTGTACCCCACTAGAAATTTACAATTTTAATATTTCTCGTGGAATATTATGTCCTTTGAATATTTTTCTGGTAGGATATTGCTGTGACCTACGAATATTTTTCTAGTGGTAATTTTTTTATCCTATGCACCATATTTTTCTGATGGGAATTTGTTTCACGTGAATATTTCTCTGAGGAGAAATTGTATCCTATAAATATTTTTCTAATGGAAAATAGCATCCTCCTGTGATTATTTTTCTGGTGGGAAATTAGGTCTAATGAATATTTTTCTGGTAGAAAATTGCGCCCTATGAATATATTTCCCGAAAGAAGAAAAATGAAGAAATTTGTCTTATGAATATTATTTCTTAGGCGAATTTTTTGGATGAACTTGGAGGTTAATGCTTGTTAGAATGCTCGTTTAATATAAACACATTTAATTTCTCTCTGTTTACTAAGCCTAGTATAAGCAAATCACTTGTAAATACGTTTATCCACTTTCTGAAGCCTTTATTACATTTCTCGGTGAACATACTTTCTGGAAAAAGAGATGAGGTGAGGTAGAAGTCAGGTCCTTACCAAAATATTACAGAAATATGCCTCATTTTGATTCCTAATGTGCACATAATATTCCAGAATATTTTAGATAAAATAAGGGTATACATAGATTTTTTTCTTTTTTTGAGAGAGAGAGAGAATATTGAAAAGCTATTCTAGGTCCTATGGCAATTTACGAAATATCTCTAGATATTCTAAAAGTATTTTATTTATTTATTTATTAGAAGTTAGAACGGATACAGCAAACGCCATTTTACACCGTTCTTGTAACAAACAATAAACAATAACAACAACAATAAAAATAATACAACAACAAAGACTTATGCAATAGGAAATAATATGAAGTTTTTTTTTTATTCATTCTAGATACATATAGCAAGTCTTTAGAAATTTACTTTTACTGAGGCAGAAATCTGGTGGCAAAGGAAGAGTATTGTAAAAATGTGATAATCTATATACAAGAGATCGCTGGACCAAACACAATCTCGGTTTTGAGAGGTAGAAATGATGTGAACGAGAATTTTGTCTGGGTACTCTTAGGTTAAAAAGTGGAAGAAGGTCGTTTGTCCTGAGTGTGACCTACATTATTTTATAAAGAAATTTTAAGTCATTTAGTTTTCTTCGTGTGTCTATGTTTTTTAAGTCAAGAGAATTCAAAATGTCTACGTTAGATTTGTGTTGGAGGTTGGGTACCCTGTGTTGTACAATGCGGATAAAGAAATTTTGGACTTTGTGCAATTTAGATAAGTTGGTTTCACAAGCCATAGACCAGATAGATGAACAGTATTCAATAGTAGGAAGTACACAAGTGAGAAAATATGACCAAAGAGCTCCAAAATCTTTAATATCGGTAAACCTGTAGAGAAGTCCAAGAAGTTTGAGTGCTTTAGAAGTTACGAATTCAATGTGAGGAGTAAAATTGATTTTTTCATCAAATATGATACCCAGGTCTTTGTAATGGTCTACCCATGGTATATTAGATGAGTCTAATGTGTACGTACATTTTGTGTTATGGGTTTTGAGTGAGAAACGCATTGCAGCAGTTTTGCAAGGATTGACTTTCAGTGACCAATTATTGCACCACGTTTCAACAGAATCTATAACGGCTTGAAGGAAGAAAGTATCTTCTGTAGATTTAATTGTCTTAAAAAATTTGCAGTCATCAGCGGTTAAGAAGTACCAAGCCGAAATTATCTATCTGTTCACATAAGTCATGAAGAGGGGAAATAAAACTGTCCCTAAGGAGCTTCCTTGAAGGACACCTGAAAGCATGGGGAGCCACTTGGATGTGCTACCAGAGAAGACGACACGTTGTTGTCTGTCAGACAAATATGATGTTAGAAGCTGAAGGAGGGGTCCGTATATACTAAATCTGGAAGCAAGCATGTGTATAAGAAGTTTGTGATTGACAGTTTCAAATGCTTTGGAGAAGTCTAGGTATATGACGTCAAGTTCTTGTCTATTTGCTAGGGCATCCGTGGCGTGAGACAGTAGGACAGCTAAGTTAGTTTCACAGGATCTATTCGGTCCATTCGGATTTTCGAAAGATAACAACCATTTATATTCAGTGAATATATTTGAAAAATTCTAAATAATATCTCCAGCATAAACGTTTATTTCAGACAAAGATCAGCAGGATTGATTTGCTAGTGTCATCAGCATATAAAATTATCTGCTCATCTGTTATATACGTAGGTAGATCATTTATAAATAATAAAAAATAAGGGACCTAGGATAGAGCCCTGTGGAACTCATGTTGGATTGTAATTTATTTTGAGAATGTTCACCCCGCTGTTGTTGCCACGGATTCACTCCGTTTTACCCCCCACCCACTAACAAACAATGGGGAGAAGAGAGAGAGAGAGAGAGAGAGAGAGAGAAGAAGAAGAAGAAGAAGAAAATGGCCTCAACTCCTAGCCAAACTTTTAAAACGAGCACTTTTAGTTCTTCAGTTGGTATCGAGATCGATGCTGGATCAAATACAAAATTTAGAGCCCCTACCGTACAATGTATTTTCTCTCAACTTTTCAAGTAGTGTGCAGAAAACATCATATACGATGGAGAAGACCGTCGGAAAGAGAGAAGGAAGCATAATCAACGGTATCAAAATCAAGACAATAATCTGTTGACGATAATGTAATTCTGGCTACATCAACTGCCTGAGAGCTCTGGAAAACGAGACAAGGAAAATGGGTTTTAGCATTAATACAAAACAAAAAAGTGCATCAACAATTAGAAATGTAATTTCACTATCTAAAGCAAAACTAGAAAAATAGAGAAATAGGAGAACTTCTACTCCAATATTGACTAAACAAAACAAAAACAAAGAAAATTGTTTACGCAGATAAATAATACAAATGCAGGTAAAAGAAATCACCTTTTTGTTGAATCTGAATGCTCTAAAATGTGATATTTGGCACATCTTCTCTCTACGGGACGTGAATCATAGATAATAATGGAAGGAAGATAGTGAAAGTTAGCTGGAAGCCTTTGAAATGTTGTGCTGAAGGAGAACGATGAAAATGAAATTGATTAGCTGAGCTTTCCGCAAGCTGTGGTCCTCAAGGCCTGTCCTTGGATATGCGCAGGTTGGTCCCTTGAACCTACCAACTAATAATACTGGCCCGCAATTAAAAATTGTTTGAGGAACGCTGAATTTGCTGAATCCCAAACGTAATAGTAGAACAAAACTCAGAAACTGGAAGAGAAATCTTGATAACATTACGTTACTGCATAGGCCGCGGTGGCTCAGTGGTAGAGAGCTTGCTTCTGGTGCTTGGAGTCCTTTGTTCGATCCCAACTCATGCAATGTTGCCTAAAGGACTTAAATTAAATTTAGATTCAACTATATAGGGGGAAGCTGGACTACTGTGGACGACATATTCTGAGGAACAACACCAGTCATGGTGAAGAAAACGGGAACTATCTCAAAAGACTAGATCGGGCCATCAACATACGTAACACCAGGAATGTATCGTAATATATCTTGACAGACAACCGTTCCCATCGGAGAAGGCACATGATAACGCAGAACTTTTCGCATACGGAATTAGTTGAAGTAGGAGATAATTCATTAGTCAGTATAATATTATAGTGGTTTTCAAAAGAGAAGGGCATGCATTCAAAGCGAATACAGATACAAGAATTCGGCAACGTTGTCAAATTTAGTCTATTCTCCTTTTGAATGATTCTCAGTCTTCTCCCTCTTCTTTTCCTGAAATTTGAATTGTCAACAATGGAACCACGCGATTTGACAAAGCTATTGAGGTTCCTCAAGGTCAACCAACCACCCTCCCATTTGAAAAAAAGTATCTAAATCCATCTGTATGCAAGAATAATAAGTATTGATTACGATTTGGTTCTTGTCACATGAAACTGTTACCTCCTAGTCGTGCAAATAGAAATGGAAATAAAATGAAATAATTTTGTGATATATGATTATTTTTAAAACAGGACAACAAAACTCGTTTTATGTAATAAACAGTCAAAGGAGAGTATTAGAGAAAGTGTTTTTTTCGCATGTAATGAAACAAAAAAAAATATTTGAGAAAGTTGTACGTTATCGGACAAAACACATATAAGATGAACTATTTAAACCAGAAAAAAAAAAGAAATGGTTATTACAATTTTCTCTTATAATATGCTTGTTTTGTTTTGTTTCGTTGTTGTTTCAAACTTACAGAAGGAGGAATCCCGTTACGAATATTAATGTTCTTTGATACGGTAATAGCAACTCCCATCACATTTCACTTTCTTTTTCCTCTTCTTCTTCTGTTTTATCATTTCTTTTCGGTCACTTTCTTTCTACAGTTGTCACATATTATTAAATATGAAGCATAATCAACCATTAACCTAAAAACATTACGTAAGTCGCAGTGTAATTGTTATAAAATTATTATCTATTAAAAGATGATCTAATTTACATAATTTTCTCACAGAAACGTGAGAGAAAATTGTTTTTGATTAAAAAAAAAACAAGTTTTAATCGTATCTGTCGTATAAACTATGATTTGTTTCTCGACATATTGACATCTTTAACGTAATCACGTAGTTTAAATACTGTACTTTCTAATCAAGGCTTCTACTATTATAAACTGTTTATTTTCTTTCATTTAGTGGTAAATTTAGTGGTAAATATAGCGATTTCAAAACGTACTGAAACTGTAAAACAAGTACAATGAAATTTATAGTTTAAAATTAAGTCAGCCTTGAATATTTTGGGAGATTTCTCTTAATATTGCACGCGCCATAGCTAGCCCCCGCAACTAACCATAAACTATAGGAAGAGAGGGGGAAGGGGTACGGTTGACAGCTCCTATTTTCACACATAAAAGTAGATTTTTGTGTAACGTCCAAAATTTTTTTTAGAAGGGACGTTCTCCTTATCCACCTGGTGGCCCACGGTGGTTTAACGGATAGAGCGCTCCCCTCTAGCGCTTGGGTTCGTCGGTTCAAACCCTGCTCGTGCCATGTGGGCTTTGTCTGTGGGCATCATGGGCAAACATCGTGTGCGTGGGTTTTCCACCAATCATTTATCTGAGCCAAGAACCCTCTGACACTCAGTTTGATAGGAGTCTGAGTGCATTTCAGAGCGTCAGGCATGGGAGAACTGAAGAAAGGTCTCCAACGTCCTAACAGGGATTTGAATCCGGCCCGTCCGACCGCGTAAACTACGGCAGCTCATGAAATTCTAGTAGATTTACACGAGGATACAGTTCTACATACTTATAAGTTGTTTATGAGACCATGTCTTACCTCTGGCTGACCATATCACCTGGAGGGTAAATTTTACATCAGCCTCCGTGTTTGAGAGAGACACGCTATGCACCTTACATATCACATCAAAATGACCAATCCAACATGTTTTTTCCATAATGAAATGATTAATTTTACGCATCAGTTCTTACATCTAGAAAAATTATATATTTGCAAACGCTGGATCAACATGCAGCCTCTTCTATTAGACGATATACCCAGTGGGCTAGTCAACCCAGATACCTGCATACTCTATTAGAGCATCTACTACAGCTTTATGCAATTGACGTCGCTCAAGTGGTAGCGCGTCTGACTGCTATTCTGGCGGCTGGAGTTCAAATCCCGATTAGGACGTTGAAAACTTTTCTTCAGATTTCCCATGCCTGGCGCTCTGAGATGTTCTCACTCTCAGCCTCCTGTCAAATTGAGTACCAGAGTGTCCTTGGTACCTCTGAGCACTCTGGGAGATAAAGACAGTCGAGTGTGGGACTGATCACACCACATCACTTCACTTCGTAGATCGAACGCTACGTCCGCATCACCCAAGGGCCCTTTCATGGCACGTGCGATTCGCACAGGGGGATGAATTTACCTTTTACTACAGTTTTATAGACTCGCACATGACAACGACAACGAATTACATCTCGATATATTCAACCGCGCCCCATAAATAAACTAATCAGAACCCCATGTTTATCATCAGCGTCGAGACATATCTGCACAGAATACTTCTTTGACTTAATTAAAATATAAATCTTGTGGCTATGACGTTAAGTGCGCAGATCCTCATTCATTTTTATTTAACAAAAACTCAGCAATACAATCATCAGTCATTTTTCCATACAAAATATACGTTTTGATTCATATCAATTTCACTGGTGTAAATATATTACGCATCATTGTTGTTTTTATCACTAACTAACCAATCACCTTAGTTCATTTGCCTTGTAAGAGGTCAGTGTACTAGCTTGTCCCCGATTCGAAAGCATTGCCTAAAAAGAAGCATAACTTCTTCGTGTATGTGTGTGTGTGATAGAGAGAGAGAAAAAAAGGAGGGGAGGAAATTGTGCTTAACAAATTCACAGAAATTAAGCATTTCTTGAAGGACTGCATACTCTAATTGCAGCCTCTCATAAGTACCAATCCAAAAAGATATGATTTAGCAACAAATAAATAAAGAGTAGTTAATTTTCACGTATATATGATGACAGACGGGCACATACAGATATAAGAAATTATTGACTTTAATGCTTATTTCTGAATGACGCACATACACAAGTTCGTATAATGCCACGTGGGAACATTTCTTAGTCACGGCGCGGTTAACGGGACTGTCTTGATTCATTCTTGTGAAATTGGTGAGATGATGATGATCAGCCGGCCGGTTCGCTGGCGCTCCTGACTGGCTGACCAGTCCACCACATTACTTTTACGCCAGTACAAGTAATAAACCAGTATTTAAAACTTCTTCCTCGTTGGCGCTGTTCTTCAAAGAAACTAACAAAGAAATCGTTTTTACTTTATTTCTGAAGAAAATATTATTATAGTAATGCTTAGATAGTCACATTTATACCTAGTTAGGAACTAAGGATTAATACGTAGGATGTCTAAAAAGTCTGTCCCCTATCCCTGTATCTCTGGAACGAATAATAAATATGAAACACGGATTGCATTATTTTGAGGGGGGGGGTTAACATTTTTTTACTTAAAAATGTCCATCTCTGATCTCCCTCCCCCTTTGCGAAAAAGCAGACGGGGTAGCTAAAAAATTTCAAATTGCAAGGAAGGGTCTTATTGAAAGCAAAATTGGGACCAACTCCGGGATCACTATGTTACCCCTATTCAAAATGGTGTGGAATCAAATCTCGAAAATTACTATTTGGGGAGCAGGCATGACTACTTTTAGAAAAAAAAACAAAAACGAACTTGCTTCCCAAACTATTTTGAATAAGGCATTATTTTTATTCAGCAAGACCTTTCAAATGATATATTCATTACGCGACCCCTCTTGTAGTTTGAGAAATTTTTGAGTTGCTCCACATGTTCTCTCGGGGGGGGGGGGGGTTAGAAGTGGATTTGTTTAGACAAAAATGTAAGCCCCTCAAAATAATGGAATAAGTGTTTTAATATTTTCCCATATTTACATTCGTTCCAGAGATACAGGGGTGCACAGATTTTATTGACAACTTGTGTACATTAATTAATCCTGTGTTACTAAAGTGTGCCTTAAAAGAAGAAAAAAACAACATACTGGTGATTTAAACGGAATATTACTACCATGTGCATAAACAGTTACGGATGTAAATATAAAGAAAACAAGAACTCCAAGAAATTTGGATCGCTTAAAAGAGAATACGAAAAGCTGACAATTTTACTTATCTCAAAATGTTAGTTTTAATTTCTGATTACATGAAAAATAAATGCAGTTTCCTTTTTTTTAATGATTGATAACAAAAAAAATCGCGCTTTGTGGCTTATTCGGCGCTTCGGTCGCGTTTTAAATACTGCATTTTGTTCCTGAATAGTACGGGAAAAAGTGACCAAAAAGTGTGATGCTGAAAGAAAATTATTCCCCACACGAAACTTTGGTCATCATAAGCCACATTTCGTCCAGGATTGAAGAATCTAATCAATCCATAAAAATTTGAGAGGAGGGAAGTCGTTTTAGAGGGGATGGAAGGGAGTTATTCATTCATTATAAAACCACATGGTCAAAATTCCTCGGCCAAACTACTGGAGCAACAAACACCAAATTTGGTACGAAGATGTATGACGAAGAGTAGGTAACGGGGAAAATTCGACATTTTGAGAAAGTCACCATCTTGGATCCAAAATGGTCGCCAAACCCATTGTTTAGAATACACAGCCTAAACTGCTGGGGCTACTGAAGTGAAACTTGGTATGAAGGTACATTTCGCTAGTAGGTTACAAAACAATTACAAAATGTCTCCAAAGACGCCATCTTGAATCCAAAATGAAGTACCCCAAAAGTCCATTTTCCACACCGCTTGAGGTAGAAATACGAAATTTGGTATAAAGGTATATTATCACGAGTAGTTTAGGAAAATATTACAATATTTGGAAAAGGTCGACATCTTGGATTCAAAATGGCCGCCAAACCTTTGTTGTATATTGTGCACAGCCTAAACCGCTAGAGCAAGAAACATCAAATTGTATAAAGGCACAACCTATTATCAGTCGGTTACGAAAATATTATAAAATGTTGAAAAAATTGCCATCTGGGATCCAAAACGACCCCAGAATCTATTTTCCACACCGTTCTAGCTAGAAAAATGAAATTTTATATGCAGGTGTACCATCACGAGTCGGTCACGACAATATAAAAAACGTTAGAAAAGTATTCACCTTTAATCCAAAATGGCCGCCCAAAAACCCATTTTTCACACCACTGAAGCTAGACGAACGGAATTTGGTATGAAAGTGTAACATCACGAGTAGATAGTTACAATGCAGTTATTAAGAACTTTAATATTCAGAGAACAAAGGTGCAACATTGCTGATCTGTTATTTCTTCAAAAAATTGTTCAAAATAAGTTAGATTGTATGGATTTAGTTTCGACATTACAGTTTCGTGTCCCATCATCTAAAACTCGAGTTAATAATACTGGTCTCTTCCACTGTAAAAAGGCAAGAACCAATATCTTGATGTGGTCACCAATATGGAGAATTTGTACTATATATAACAAATTATGTACAGTTCACAATAATCTGGACGTATGCTATATGTCGCCTAAAGAATTTAGAGATGCAATTTTCAATAAAGTCTGTACAACTACTTTGTAAAGCTCAACACTATAATTAGGCCATTGCCTGTTGTGTTGTCACTAAATAAATAAGTTACAATAAATCGGGCAAATCTCTCCTATGAGGGCAGATCTGTACCACTGGGGCACAGTACCCAGGAGAGTCTGAATAGGATACATGGGGCGCAGGTCCCCATCGAAGCAAAGTGAGTCTATATATATAAAAATGAAAGAGACGATGTATGTTTGCGCATCACACCAAAATGGCTGACCAATTGAAATGATTCTTGGCATGCTGGTTTGCCTTGGTCATCCCAAGGTTTTTGGCTTACTATTTAATGGGGACGCGGACCCCAAGGGTTCCCAAAAGGAATTGCCCGAATTGCTCCAATACGGACCAAAGTTGGCACGCAGGTAGCCCTGGGTGTCTCCAAACGTCTTCGCGTGCACGAAGTGCCTTGGGTTAAAGGGGGCACCAGGAGACCCCAAAAAGTCACGAAAAACCAATAATGGATGTCCTGCTACGACTTTCACTTCGGAGAAGAGGGGGAACCGTAAGGTGGAAGGACCGTAGACTGGCACCCTGTTGTTGGTTTGTCCAACTGTTGACATACCGGAGATAAAAATCTTCTTGATTCGCAACATTTAGATCGTGTACGGTCCATAGCAGCAACTAACTCGTTATTGAAATTGCATGACCGTGTTGTTAATGTTGATCCACTAATTTTGTATCAACGAATGCTTTTCACAAGAAGCGAGGATCTTTCAACTTTCTTCAAATATGAAATAGCTCCTTATCCTTTATCGCTATTTATTAGCTCTGGAATGCGGAAAAATGTAAAAGCTGCTTTGTACGATGAGTTTACATGTTGCGACCAAGAATGTGAGGATATTTTGTTGGACAATGTGGCAAGGTATGTCATTGATGGCGGCCACTTGCTACATGCACTTACGTGGAACACCAAACAGTACAATCAAGCATGCAAGGACTTGTGCAACTCCTACGTTACGTATGTTCAAAAGAACTTCGTCCCTGCATTACTTAACAGCTCTGAAAATTCCAGTCAGGCCCCAAGATCTGTTGTCGTTGTGTTTAATGGATATGATGATCCAGACACTACAAAAGCAGATTAACATGTGCGCAGATACAGGTTGTTCTGTCCCTGTGTTAGTGTCGCTGAGGATTGCCTGTGTTTGCAAACCAGACACGGTTCTTGTCTAATGGGAATAACAAAGCCTTGCTGAAAATAGCTTTCCAAATCAGTGGGGGTTGAAGTTCGACAGTCTACTGGAGATGCTGACAGGCTGATTGTGCAGACTGCTATTGAAGCACCTTCTAGTGCCGTTGTCACTCAAGATACAAACATTTTAGTAATAAAAACTGATCTTGCTCCAACAGACCAGGAAACCTGCGTGCTTAATCGAAGATTGGGTGAAGCAAACGGAAATTATTTTCTTCTCTAAGCCTTCAAAAGCAACACTCTTGGCTCACGCGTTCAGTGGATGCAATACATACAATCAGCGCAATTTATGGTAAAGGCAAGGCACAGATCCTGATTCCTGACTGGTTCAACATTTTGTAATATTTTCCTAACCTACTTGTGATAATACATTTTTATTCCAAATTTCATATCTACCTCAAACGATGTGGAAAATTGATTTTTGGGTCCACCATTTTGGATTCAAGATGGCGTCTTTGGAGACATTTTGTAATTGTTTTGTAACCTACTAGTGATAATGTACCTTTATACCAAATTTCACTTCAGTAGCCCCAGCGGTTTAGGAATGGGTTTGGCGGCCATTTTGGATCCAAGATGGCGATTTTCTCAAAATGTCAGATTTTCCTCGTTACCTACTCTTGGTCATACATCTTCGTACCAAATTTGGTGTTTCTAGTTCCAGTAGTTTGGCCTGGGAATTTTGATCAGTCAGTGACCATGGTATTTTATAGTATATAAATCTCCCCCCCCCCCCCTACTAAAAACGACTTTCTGTCCCTCCAATTTTTATGGACTGTTTTTCCTGTACTAGAAAGGCAAGAGAAACGCGAGTTTCTCTAATTGTGAATGTTATATTGTTTTATTGCTTAATGTTCAAAGGCAGATCCAAAATGGCCTTTATACCCAAAAATTCAAAATTGGGAAATCGGTATTATTGGACCCGTCCTTGAAGTTGAGCTTGGTGCAAAAACGGGATATCTCCTTTGTTAAAAACGTTTCAGGAGATAGAATAAAAGCAACTAAAAATTCATCGGCACCAATAAAAACAGATCTATGACAAACCCCGCACAGGTCTTGGGGTAAGGCGAGGATTCCCCTTTCTTGCGCCAATGCAAAGAGAAACTTATTTTTAGTGCATTGGCTTATTTCCATCAAAACGTGAAAACTGGAAAAAAGTGGAGAAATCCCCCCCCCCTTTTTTTTCCACCAAGCTCTTCCATTGGAAATGTACAAAACAGTTATACTTGATACTGTAGTTGCGAATGTTTGAGCACGACCCTAGCAGATAAACATAAATTACGTGTGTTTGAAAATAAAGTTTTGAGAAAGGTACACGAGCTGACCAGAGAATGGAGGAGACTGCATAATGAGAAACTGTACCTGTGCAATTGGACCGATATTATACGAATGAAATCATGACGGCAAAGCCATGTAGCTCGGATGAGTGAAAAACGATGACTATATTCCATCGTGGTTGGGAAGCCCGAGGGAAAGAGGCCGTTGCTAGGACCTAGACGTCATTGAAAGGACAAAACTAGAAAGGATATTCCAAAAGTAGATGCTTCTGATGGAAACTTAACTTCATCTTGTCCAAAAGAAAATCCAGTGACGAATATTTGTTACTGTGGTAATGATCTTGCGGGTCCGGTAAGCTATAATGTTAGTCCCATGGTCTATTATCAAATTAGTCAACTTTTACCGTTCTAAAAGGTATCCAAAACTGTTTTAATAATACTAGAAAGTGAAGGACAGAGCTAAAACTTATCTTCCTGTTCCTGTGATGTACAGTTCTTCTAACTTATCAACCAAGTAAGATGCACGCACTATATCTTAGTTGGTAAATAACTCGAGATGAACTTATTTGAATACACAAGGAAATCTTCAATCCATTTTATTTCATGGTATTCAGAATTTTAAATTAGCTCAAGCTTTACGTTAGTAAAATAGTCTAAAAGAAGTTCATGATAATTTCCCAATAATAATGGCGTTTGGTGATCCAAGATCTTTTTGCAAAATGGCCACCTACTATATGTGTCTGTTTGTGTTCATCCACTACGGAATTTTCCAATATGAACCTAGCTATATATGTTTTATTTAACTGTTGCCTTTAAAGAAATAGGATATAGTATTGCTTCATTAACAGTCAAAGCCTTGACGTCATTGACAAAAAGACATTTACACCCTCCTACACATATGTCATCATCAAGGTCGCCGACCTTGTAACAAGAAGAAAGAAAAAGCAATACGTGAAGAGGAAAAAAAGCATATAGACAAGGAGGAGAAGAGATTGGCTTCATGACACAATTGCACATAAAAAGATTATAAGGCAAAAGAACAAACGAACGGGTCCTTCTTCCCCCCTACCACAATGCTTCTTCGCCCTCATGCACATTGACTGACAATGTGTGGTTGTACATTCCGATTAGCACTCCACTGTTTGGTATGTGTGCATGCTTTGGTTTGCATGTGGGCGAAACCCCGCATCTATTGGCATATAGATTGCAGTTGGAGAAGAAGGAAGGAAGACCTCCTGTATGTGTGTGAGTGAGTGTGTGTGCAAAAAGGTATGGCAGTAAGAACACCACGCATACACACACATCACATATGGAGGAAGAAGAATGAAAGAGAGAGAAGAATAAGACAAGAAGATGCCACATGAAAAGAAGTGTCTGCTGGATCTAACGGGATATGTCGCCGAAGTGCCGCGAACCAAACATGAATATCGCTAAACTAAAAGTGAAGATGAACCTGTTTCTACGTTGTTCATCTCTCCAAAAAGGAAAATAAATTGTGGTTCTTTCACCATCATTGCCAGGACAGGACAATCCGAAGAAGTTGATGGCCAAAATATCTGACTTTGAATCTCTGTCCATAATTCAAAATTAGTGTTAAGTTTTTTTTTGTTTTTTTTGTTTTTGTCTTTTCGTTTCGATTAATTCAAAGAACAAAACCTCTTTCCTGCTAACGACTTATCTTCCTCCAAGACTCGTTGAAAACCAAAAAGAAGAAAAGGAAATCCTCCATCATGAGGTAATATCCTTCCAGAGGCAATTTTTGGTTATTTGGTAGCTAGTAGCTGCCTGCGAGGATCTTGCTGAGGAGGAACTCGAAAGGTCATTTACCCCTTGCCAACCAACCAAGCAATCTGTCGTTCTTCCTCTCTGGTTGGCTTCATCCAATGAAGACAGCGCTCATGTTCTTGAAAGACTACAGAGACCTTCTGGGAAAGAAGAAAACAGCATTGTTGTTGTACTAAAGATGTAATAATAGCAGTAACAATAGTTGTAGTAGTAGTAACAGTAGTTGGTAGAGCAAAGTGCCGTTATGATGAGAGAAGACGGAAACCCAAAAGCAAAGGGACCGGAAATGCTTTTCGAAAAAGAAGTTTTCTGCGCCGGAAACTCTCTTCGACAAAGTTGTTCTTTCTGAAGAAATAATCTAACTGCTCTTAAACAGAGACACGTGACCACGTATATGGAAGACGTTGCAAGGGCGGAGACAATTTATTATTTTTATTTTCTCTCGTATGTATGAATGTATGTGTGTGTACACAATTTTTCCAGTGCGTGAGGGGGATACACACCCACCTCTGGAAAAATGTGTATATAAAAAAAATAACTATTGTCGCCTTTACTTCAAATAATAACAGTGTTACACATTTTTGCACACGTATTTCTTTGTCGGTGGATATCATCAGCACATCACGCACTAGTGTGCACGCATTTACAAAAGTCGTAGGAACTATTTTCTTGTTTCCTGTTCTTGACGGGGTTTTGCGTATGTTTCTTTTTTTTATGCGAAGAGAGAGAGAGGGAGGGAGGTGTCCAAGAAAGAAGCCATATCGCACAAAGTGACTGATTTAACTCAGTGAGTCAGCATGTTCTCCTTACGCTGAAGTTGGAGATACCGTTATTTTGCGGAAGTAAAACCTATATCAGTGGGACTTATATACTTTTTTAAGGTACATGAGCTCACTGGAACACGTGGTACAACGGGAAAGAACCCATGACAAATAGCCTTTTTTTTTGTCTGTTGAATTTAGTTTGCTTTTTCGAAGGACATTACACATGCTTTCTCATATTATACACTTGACAATATCTCCCATTCTTTGTTCGCGTATGAATAAGTATTTGAAAATTCCATCAATGTTGCACTTACTCAGTACATTAAGAAAGTAAACGTATGAACGTGTAAATAAAAATATATGACGATCCTTGAAAATAAATTATAATGTAACGCATTGGTGCTTTGTCGAGGGCCAACGTTCCACTAACAACACTTCTCTTTCTTTCTTTCTTTCTCTGTAAAGAAAACTTGAAAGGGGGCGATGCCCCCTTTGCCTCTGGCTATAAAATGACGCAGAGATAACTTGTGTTTGTGGGATTTAAACCGTAAATATGAGAATGACTAAAAAAAAAGTTCAATTAGCATTTGTTTTTTTAATAATAACTAAAATCGAATATTAAATTTACACATGTAACCGACACTATCCCCCAATAGTTGAATAATTTTGCTTCTTTCTTTGGGATCGATTGGTCCCCGGGTTCGATTTCCGGTGCGGACTTTAGTGATTATTAATTCACTTAACAGTATAGGGTCAATAGTTAGAAAATTCAAGTTATCTCTATCCAACATGGAAAGTCACGACAAGCCAGTGGCGGCTCGTGACACAAATAATAAGTGACGTACTACCAAAACGTTTACCCATCAATACGTTCCTACTATCCTTGTCCGTTAACATTTATTCTGGGATTTCTAAGATTAGACAGTATATTGACAATGCTACTATCCAATCTTAGATGATGTTGACTGACTTCCCGGCGCAATTAATACTTATTAATGCCTATTTAGTTTATGCATATCAAAATAATATAGTGAAGCTGAACTTCCCCTGAAGAACCGCCACTGCGAGAAGCCACAATCGGTTCACTCTTAAAGATCCAAGAAACTACTTAGTTTAAATCTAGTTGCTAACGGCAATGAGGTCAGCATATCTCAGGTTCTTTTGCCATAATCTGTCTGAGGAATTATAATTACTATACTCCAAGTGAAAGACACAGTTCTGATGACGTTGACTGAAATCAAAATTAATCTTGTTTTTCTTTATTATATATAAGCATACACTATCGAGGTTATCTGAATTATTAATTTGTTTATTGCCTTTAGACATCTTTGGCTCTTGCCTTGATGGGGTGGGCGAAAGGCTGTGGGAAACATGTCAGCCAGGGCCTAGTTTTGAAAGTACCAACTCGGCATTACTCTGGTATGACTGACGAAAAACCCTTGAAAAGTCAGGATGGTTGTCCAGAATCACTACTGTGGTTAGATTATGATGATGAAGGCAATGACAGAACCGCCGTAGCTCAGTGGTAGAACGTTGGTGTAGCATTCGGGAGGTCGTGGGTTCGATCTCAGCGGCCGACCATCCTGACTGAGGTTTTCCCACCTCAGTCACACCAGACAAATACCGGAATGGCACCTTCAACATAGGCCCTGGCCGACACCTATCGAAATCCTTTCCCCTCTCCTGTCCCGGGCTGATTCTTAGATGCCTAAAAGCCATAAATAAAATTCAACTAAATAAAAACAATGATGGGTAACCAGGGGTATAAAAAAATCTTAGTAAAATGAAAATACAGATTGTAAGCGAAATTCAGCAAGCAAATGTTGATGAAATACATTAGAGACATTTTTTAAACACTTTATGAAAAGCAAATAAGAAAAGCTAAGCGTGACTGACTACTGCACTAAGAAAATCATGCGAGCTAACAACTGAACACGGGTAATCTGTAATGTTGTAAAATAAAATGTCCAAATTAATGACAAAGGAACACATCTCAACATAAATATAAATGGGGTGACATGTAAGCGAAACTCTTAAGACGGTCTTCTACTTCTGCCAGAGCTAGAAAGTTTACTATTGGTGCTTATGGACAGAAAATTGATACCGAATATCTTCATTTTCTAAGGAACTGGATATCTTTAATAGAAAAGAAAAGTTTTGGAGTATTATAAGAAGTTTATGCACGGGTTGAAATACTTAGAACGTACATTTGTTTCCTAGTTTTTCAGAAATAAATTATTAAAGAAATAAATAAAATTATTATTTTTTCTACAAATTACAATATGTCTAACTCTGCAACCACTTACCCTAGAAAGACCAACTTTTTTTTGTTTTATTCCTTGTGAACAAACGATTCTAATAATTTTAATTGCAATCATATCTGACACACCAATAAAAAAATAGTATTTTTACATACCTATTCCAGTCCACCTGTCAAAGGTTTGATGAGAGTAAGCCAGCCGCGGCCCGCCCCTGTCTTCGCTTTTAGTCCGAGGGAAAAAAGAAGGGAGGGGACTACACAAATCCCCTCTTTATTCAGCTTCTACAACAGGTGCCGACGCGAATGTAAACATGCTGTTTTAGAGAACAGCATATACCTGAAAAATTTTATGTAGTGAAGGTGAGATATGAGAATTTTGTAACAGTCCCTATAGCAACATCATATTTGGAATGGGGTGATATTTGGAAGAGTTGCAAGGTCTATTGTGTGGTTTCCTGAAAAAAAAAATAGTTTAAAGTTATATGAAGACTCTCTTTTTCTGATTCATATATAAAAAAATATATCCTAACGTTACTTTTACTCTCATTAACGAACATCTTACTGCCTGTGTTTATCAATATTCATGTGCCTAATATAGGCTGCAGCCTCAACAGATATATCTATAGAGAAGTTCTGTCTTTTTATTCTTGGAAAAACTGTGAGTAGAGGAGGCATGTAAACAGAAGTACTATTGCATGTCACAAGGCCTGAAACCCTGGAATAACCTATAACTTTGACCCTAAAACTGGCAGGTCCTTTTCAGTCGCTTTGTATTCTCCATTTGTGTCCCTCCTAAATTTTAGTAACTACAAGTCTGACAGAGATGATTTTTACACCGTTGGATTCGTCATGGTCTGCAATGGTGAGGAAAGCTATGAATGTGACTAGAATGGCAAGTCCTTTCGAATCGCTTAGTACGCGTATTATCCATTTGTAACCCTACTAGATCTCAGTAGCCACAAGTTCGACGGAGATAAGCCATACACCGTTGGATTAGTAATGGACACTGGTGCGAAAATCTATGACTGACTAAAACTGGCAGGCCACGGCATTCGCTTAGTAATCTCCATTTGTTCCTATCACTTTGAGTTTTTTTTTTAAAAAATACGTTATAATTTGAATTTATACGGGGGCGTTTTGGTTTTGTTTATAGTAAAACCATTACTTAATATTTTACGTTATTAGGCTAGGAATTGTTAGGTTACATTCTACCTTTGATTTCAGTGGATGGAAAATACTATTTTTAAGTGAGTAAAATCTTTCACTCTAGCTAATGATTTTTTATTTGTTTGTTTGTTTCTCTTCCGAGGAAGTGTTTTAACTACTCCTTCCCTGCAAGACAATTATGCAGAGAAAATGGTTGATCTAAATTACTTCTGATAGCCAGCTGATAGGGAGATAGACAAACATTCTAAATTATGTCTTCGAATTCCAAAAAATCATCTATCATAACTTTGCCATATGGTTATTTTTAGGAGAGAAATTAAACAGGCGTTGGAAAAATGTAATTAATATTTAGGTCCTTTGGGAAGGGAGGGAAAAGACTGCATTACGAAGTCGAGTAACTCTTTGCGGGACCTGCAACCTTATTTCGGGTAATAATTTTTCTGAGTGAATTTTACTATGTATTAGTTTGTGTAGAAATGATAATAGAAAATTAACTTTTCTATTTTAACTCATTCAGCGCGCAAGTACAGAGAATAAAATTATCTAGCGTTGGGTCTTAGGTCGCCCTGTGTGAATTGATGAAGTACATAATTGACGTATTATTAGGATTAAAGTGTTGCTCCGTAGTGTAGTAGCTAAAGCAACGGATAATAAATCACAACGTTGCAGGTTCGAATCCATCCACAGATACGTGGAAAATTTTTCGATTATAAATGAAGACGAGAGAGTAAAACATGTCATTGAATAAAGGCATAATGTAATCAAGGTCCAGTTTTTTTTTCTAAAACTACTGTAAAAATATGCATAATTCGGTTTACTAAAATAGTAAATTTCCTCAGGATATAACTTGGTACTATTTTGAGTGCATACAACTGAAAAATAAGTTGGGCTAACATTGGGCCACATGTACATTGGAATTACCATATAGTTTGCTCTACGTTGAACTTCGCTTTTAGGGCCAACGTTATCGCTAACGATAAGGCTAGCGGAAAACGACCAAATAGTACGTAGGTCGAACAGTACTGAAAAATGTTAATCTAACGTTAAAACGTACAATCAGATTTTCAATGGTCCAAC
>JAGDQP010002388.1:5618-54260 GCA_022664845.1 Lepisma saccharinum
TCCTGTTACATACTGTCACCAAGGAACTTGGCTCATCCGTCTCCCATTTCACACCTTTTTAGGGCTAAAGAACTTGGCTCCACTTTTTGCACCTCTGGTGTTTTTGTTCGGATATATTTTTCTTCCCTTATCTATCAACATAGTGGCAGATGTATTGTATATTTGTATGTAGAAGAATTGTTGAACTGATCAGATCTTAAAATTATTTGAATAATTTTAAAAAAGGGTTTAATTTTTAAAGTAGTACCTACTCTGAAAACTGAAATTAATGTTACCGCACGCTATGTTTGTTTCTTTTATAGTACGTTTGTGATAATG
Source organism: Lepisma saccharinum (assembly GCA_022664845.1). Classification (NCBI taxonomy): domain Eukaryota; kingdom Metazoa; phylum Arthropoda; class Insecta; order Zygentoma; family Lepismatidae; genus Lepisma; species Lepisma saccharinum. Next base: position 5,937 of record JAGDQP010002388.1, read on the forward strand.
TCTGTATTGTAACTCTTTGGCATGTTTTCGTTTTTCACACAATCTCCTGCATTTCCTCCTTTAAGGTTGACAAATCTCACGCATTGGCCATTCTCTAGGTTGACAGGTCTGGCGGCAGAATTTAAAGAAGCTACAAACGTAACAGGCTACAGGCAAGGATACATCAAGAAATCAACCAAAGGGAGTGTGAGTAGAATTTTGCAGTGTTCAAATCGTATTTAAACCATGAAAAGTTATATATTGGGGTATCTGTTTGAGAATAGGGGGAGGGTGACACCATACATTGGCGATATAGTAGAGTAAGTAAATACACTGAAAAAAATACCAGGAATCTACTTGTATATAGCAGGAAAAGACTGCTTTCTTTGTGACTATAGATCATTTTGTGAAAGAGACAGATCGAATTATAGAAAATGTGATATTTAACCCTAGAACAACACTGTAGAGTCGTCACTTTAAGGTATTACCTGCGCATGCGCCAAACGGTGTTTGGAAGCTGTTATTTCGTCTACCTTCAGTGTTCGAATAGCAGATGAAGTAATAATATCAGTGTAGCGTTTTTACTTAATCAAATGTGAACTTTTGTGCTGTCGGATCCTATACGAACCCGCGGTGTGGTATGCGCAACTATATTTAGTGCTTTACATAAACGATGTAAAACAACTTATTGTGGTATTCATATATAAAATAAGTAATTTCAAGCTTAAGCATTTTTATGTTTCAATTTCAAGCAATATTTAATAACAATTTATAGTGTCTAATTACATCCATATACTATTCATATTATAGGAACGTTGCACATTTGCGTAGCGACAGAGAATCATACATGGTACTATATTAAAATTTTAAATGGTTAAATTGCAAGAATTAACTATAATGAAAATTATAATGCAGTTCTATGGATCAATGAGAAGACAAATAAATAAAGAATGACTTAATAAAAATTCAAATGTGTTCATAAAAAACCTTAAATTGGGTCACTCACAATCGCACAGTGTGATTTATGAAATAAAAGTGAGACGGTGTGGCTCTAGGGTTAAATAACGAAACTACATGATTCTTAAAAGAACTTAAAAGAACAGCGTTCTGTGAAGCAAACATCTTACATTATAAGACGAATAAAATTTCTCCTGCTCCCAGAGAACATCAAATTTGGTTTAAAAAAATCTGTTACTTTTTTACTGTATTGTTTGGCACGCGGCAATAGTTTAGTTGGTTAGTGGAATCATATGAAAACATATTAAAATGTAAAATTAATTATTTCTCTAATTTGATTTATTATTCTTATCTGTCGCTCTTTAGTGTTTATACAACAATACAAATTTTAAATCTGCGTCATGACGTCGCTGAGTATGGCGGTTAGGCAGATGAAAGAGTATTAAAACTTGTATTAATATAAATACTGGACAACAAACAACCCAAATACTAAATAGAAGTATAATTAAGAATTGTTTAAAAGCTGAACACACTCATGTAAGAAAATAGTTTTCTAAAACAAAATGTTCGCAATGAGTTGGCTCAGGTCAGTTGTTGAACTCCATCGGACTGGTCACTAAGCATTCGTCACTCGTCATCTGTTCTATACAACCTACTCTCCCCAATCCAGTTTGACAACTCAATCCGAGAGGGACAAATTGAACGTAGTACACTGCTCGCCATTAAAAACGCAACACCAAGGAGAGAAGATAGCAGCCTCAAGTTTGGCAGTTAGATACCGTAAAGTAAAGTAACAAATGATTAAACTTACTTCTTTTTTGCGATGCGTGACAACGTGGAGACAGCGGAACAGAACTGCCGAAGGTTTGTAGCCTGTGAGCCCACCATAAGCGTTCAGAACGGCTGCAACACGGCGTGGTATAGGCATTTGGAAGTATGAAAAGCTATTCGTCTTCTACACTATGACATACCTCATCAACTGTAGCTGGAAGAGGTCATGGGCGTGAGCTTCGTTGTACAATCATGAACCAGATGTGTTCAATCTTCGAGAGATCAGTTGAACACGCAGGTCAGAGAAGCAGGGGAACATTGCGTCCAGCCAGAAAGGTTAGGACATCACGTGTCACATGCGGCCGCTCGTTATCCTGCTGGAATGTGGTTCCCGGCAGGGCCTGCACTAAAAGGATCACAACTGAGTCCAACAAATAGTCAATGTACCGTTGACTGACAAAAAAAATCCTTCAATGCGTAAGAGACACGAACGGGCACGGAATCCAATGGCACCCTACACCATAACACCCGGTGTGGCGATACAAAACACAAGCGTCGGCCAGCTTAGTGTAATGGTACCGCCAGATAGGGATGAGGCCATCATGACGCTGCAGATAGAAGCGGGATTTGGCTGAAAAAAGAATGTTCTCTAATTCTACTCTCCATGCACGACATTCGCGACAACATTGTAGTCGCGCAAACCTATGCTGTGCAGTCAGAGGAATGGGCGCCGTACAAGTATACCACGCTCTGCCAGTCGACGTAGAACTGTTGGTTTTGACACTGAATGCTGTGAAATATCCGCCAGTGTTCGGGATGTGACTATTCGATCCGCCAGAACCATACCCATAAGTCGTCGGTTGTTCGTGGAATCATCGAGTCCATATACGCTTATTGTGGAATACATTCACCAATGTCACGGAAGGATAAACCTCAATCGCGATATGCCACAAGTCTTCTGCGATCAAAGGTTGAAACTTACTGGCAGGGCTGCCGCATTCGACGACGAGACATCTTTCAACCATTAAACCCACACTCACATCACACCAACAGTCGTGTACTACTGCACTGGCTTTGTTAATGGCCAGTGTTGTCAGGTTACTGTAGCAATATTTCCCTAAAAATATTGAAAATTTCATGATTTTTGTAAAAACTTCCAGTCTGCTAAATTTTAAAATTAATTAAATTTATAACACAAATAATGAGAAAAAAATTCAACAAAATTTTCCGATTTTTGTTCTGTATTTTTCCCTTTTACCATTCATTTGGCCCATATTTTAATGTCTTCCGGGAAGTTTTCCTCTACCTTACAACGCTGTGTCAGGTTAGACGTTTTTATTAACAACGATGAAAGGACTAAATATTAAACCCACGCTTTCTCCTTCATCATTTTAGTAAGATCCACTTTCATGATTTTTGTCTCTTCCTTTACTCCTTAACAGTGTCGAAAACATCATTGGAATTACAACGGTTAAGTCCTTATTAGAAATGAATAGTACTAGTTTCAATTTCTTCTTCATGTTACGTACTCAAGTTTATAAATTCCACAGAAAATATATGCAATCGCCCACACTGTAGAACGCTTGTCAGGTCACGACATAGTATTAAGCACCGGAGCCTTGAAATGAAATTATTAATAGAATTAAGCTGTTACTATGTATGATATATGTGTTTTCTTTTTCTACTTCAAGTGATCATCGGCAGGAGTACATCGTTTCTTCACGACATCTACCGCAACGTTCACATCAGCATCTACCGCATCAATATGGTCCTTGTGTCTTCCTTCAGATCCCTTCTCCCAATCCCCTCAGGAATTATATAAGTCATGCCCCACGCCAATTATCATTTCCATGGCGATACTTGTGTTGATTTCTACTTAGTTTTGTTTTGTTTAAAGTCCATTTATCATTGTGGAAGAAGTTCAAGTAATTCAAAGTAACTCATTCTCCTTGCATAGCAATGAAAATTAGAACTTTCGGGGAAAGGAATCTTCTCGTAGTTTACTTCGTAAAGTTCCTTTGCTGTTTTCATTTCTTAAAAATATTATTGCTACTTCACTAGTGGCTGAACTTCATTTTCTCTCTTCTTAAATGACGCTTCATTTCATACACTTCATAAGTGTATATTGTATACATTATAACACATACAGTATCTTTTCAAGTACAGTGAACATTATTGTCTTTGAATTGAATCTCTATCATCAAGTTTCTTCCGTTACAATCAAATCTACCAAATTTATCAATTCATGAACAAGATCCACAGAGGGAAAGGATTTCACTTACTTTATAATAACACCATAATTAAAAATATTTGACCCTAACTTACTGGAAAACTCCGTTAGTTAGGACATACAAAATCCATCGCCTTGGAAAAGGATGGGGTGTGAAGTACGACTTAGTAATTCCAATGAAACAGGATAACTGAAATTTTGTTTCCACAATATTTTCCATTTTCCTGAGTTCCACAAATTTCTTCAAACGCGTAAATTGCACTAGTATTTATCTTCCGTCTGTCTGAAGACGATTTGAAAACTGGTTAACACGTGGGGGATACTATTTGTGAGAAATCAAGGAATAATGGTCAATTGCGTGAAACAAATCAGTATCCTGAAGAAAGAAGTTTCAGAGCGTTACGATTTGTATGTAAAACAAAATGACCTTTCTCTGTCTACTATAAAACAAAACAACAGTAACTTCCTGATAGGATTTATTAGCACGTGCGGAAATTTATGTTCTGTTAATATGAAAACAATAAAATTAACTTTAACTAACATGATTCACAGTCACCAAATTTTTCGTATGTCTTTCTAGTGGTTGTAGATTGGAAGGAAATCTTGGAGTACTTTCTATCAAACTCAATGATTTCCTTCCAATTTACCTGCACTAGACCTGCGAGGAACTTGGTGATCATGAATCATAACACATCATGAATCATAACACATAATTATTCTTTATAATTTACAGATCAACCAGAGCTGATATATGGTCACTTTTGGTGACATGGTCTGACCCGGACATAGGTAATAATGTCCGAAATTTGACCTGACTGACTCCATGACTCAATCTTGACCATTCTAACCATATTAAGTGTGATCTGAATATCCAATATTAGCCCAATTGACCCTGTGAACACATTTTTCAAAGTGACATGGTCTTTATTTGATCTGTCTTGCTCCTGTGGTTCTCATAAATCAATACTGCTATTTGTGAGACGACTTCAGAAGTGATCGCATGTTCGGGAACTTCAGTTTTTAGAGTTTTAAAATATTTTAGTGTTTATATACTATTTAATACTTCAAACACAAAGTGTTTAGAATAGTCTTTCCGATGTAGGGAGGTTATTCGCACAACTCAGGGGACATTTTTTTTCTGTCCGGAAATATGAGAATATTTCCATATGCTATTATTCTTCTTAGGAACTTTCCAGTATCATACTTCTTTCGCTATAAGAGGTAAGAACCCAAGTCCTGCTCACTCCTGATAGAAGCTACTGTACAGCAACAGCCTATAATTAGGAAAAATGTAAAAAAAACAAAAAAACAACAACTATGCTTTACCCTTTACGTCAGGTCAGATCCCAAACAAAAATCAAGTGACTCGGTGACCTGTTTCAGCTCTGAGCCTACTATATGCATCATAGACTTTTAATAATCCATTGGTGGTGTTCGAATACTATAAACCTTAGCTGTGCTATTGAAAGTATGACTTTACTATTGCTACTATTTATGGAAAACGTAATTCAATTATTTTGAAATTCATTCTATATAATTACCTTTTGTTTTGTTTTATTATGGGCAAGGTTATAGTAACGCTCTGAAACCTCTAACACCCTTGAAATGATCATTTGGCCGACAATTATTCCTGGCCAGCAAGAATTTGATTGCCAATTATATTAGAACGATGTTAGGGTAACTTTGTGTCACTGATTCCGAATATGACATTGTTTTGTCAGATTGTGATAGCTGTTTGAGGTACTTGATGCCTCTGGGCAAAATCAAAAATAAATGCTCAAAATTGAATGGCCGGACGTAGCCTCCTTCCAAATAACATGGAAATATAATAGAAAACTAATCAAACGAAATAGCTAAAAGCGGTGAAGTAGTCAGTGTAACAACATATAGACAATGTAACCAAATACAATAAGGAAGAATTGTCAGTAGTGTGTCATCTTGTGTAAATACCGTAAAAAAATGATGACTGAAAATTTCAGAACCCTTCAAGATACCTGCTTATAGTTTTTCAATATTGAGTCAAGGGAAAGATTTACAAACGCATTTAGAACAATTGCCATCCTTGTCCAAAGTCTAAACAAATAGCTTCATGAGCCTAAGTTTGATATTACGACTTTCTCTCAAAGCCAGCGACTCGTTAATGATGTTCAATAGCCTTAAGAACATGTCATTTTATAAATGACCTTGGTCTGCACTACAGGTTTTACAGCTCTCTCTAGACAATAGGGACATCCGAGTTTGATACTCTCCCTCTGTCCATACCTCACTGTCATAGCATTCTACACATATATTTTAAACCTTATGGAAAACAAGGAGTTATCTTGCCTCCAAGCGATGCACCAAAATAAGTAACCTAGGCTCGTTTTCCAAAGTCAATGATGCATTCATTTTGTTTTGGACATTGATTGTTGCACAAATTGCTAAGTAAAGAACTCATATTCTGCAGATACAAACAAGAGAACAGGATTACTCCATTTGATTTTATATGCAATGGATAAATTTTGCGAACAATGTATAGAACTATAAGCTAAGTTAAAGACTATAAGGACGGGCTATACTCTTTGGTACTTGTCAAAAGTTACAGGTCTTATTGAGCTATAATCATATTTTGATGGGTGTTCATCTCAAAAAGTAACTAGACCCAATTTGGCCAAACTGATGCCGTTTTTTGATTCAGTGATTTCAAAATTACCTGAAGTTCGTTCAAACATTCTTGGCAACTAAACAAATGTTCTCTTTTATTTTTGGTTGGCCAGGCTTAGATATAAGTATAATCATTAGAGTATCTTGGTAGCTATTTGTATGATTATAATAACTATATGTTTCCAGAATATACACTGCTTGTCCCAAATTAAAGAACAAATGGATAGTAGGCACCAAGATGAAAATCAACAACTCAAGTAGCCCTTGGCTCAAGTTCGTAGAGAATTGCAACGTTTCACTGACTTGACCCACAAAGTGGTATATCCTAAGAATCCACAAAGTGGTATATCCTAAGAATCCACAAAGAATTCGTCGCCAGGTACTAATGGATATGATCACTATGGTCAACAATGCTCCCCAGAACGACATTGCGTGTTGTTAAGAGCGTCAAATATTTGCTTCGGCATCTAGGTCCATTGTAGGCGGAGAGTTTTATTTTTTGAAGATTTTGCAGCCTTCGTGGTGGGGAGGCAAGAACAGCCAGCGATCGACTCAGAACATTCTACATGTGGTCGATAGGATTAAGGCCAATGACTCTTGCGTGCATACCAATGCTCAGTTATGGCACTACAAGCACCAGTCGACTAGACGTGCTCTGTGGAAACGGGCATTCGTTTTGCAAAATGAATTCCTCCCCTCTACCATGTTCATAAGATCTAGCCTGACATTCCATGTCATCCTTATATCGCTGAGCTATTCTTGTTCGACGCATGTGTACATACTGTTCTGTTCGGTTTTGAAGAGGCCATTCCAAACAAACACATCTACATCTCCATATATCACTCTTTCAACAATGTCGGAAGAAGATGATGTGTCCCGGTTTCTCACTAGACCGATACCCTTAAAGAATCAGTGTTAAGAGGAAAAGGGTATTGAGCGAAAATTATTGATTTCCACTGTTCGTGGGTCTAAGTTACATAATCTTGCCCGCTTTAAAGATATCATCTATGCTATTGGTTAGATTGTACGCTTAAAACTATTGGGTATTATACACCACAACACTGGTCTTCTAGTATACACCGCACCTTCGTGTAGTTGTCTATGAGCAGAACTTATTGGTACAAGCCATCCGGTGTTAGCAACAATGTCTCCATGCAGTTGGGTTAATGTGACAGACCTATTTCCTTGCCGTATATAAATAACTATGCTTAATGACCGATGATAAACGTGGTCGGGTTCCACTGTACCTCCAGATCGCATTTTGTGTGGGCTGCCATCTAACCACGCAGTTCTTCCTCTGCCTTCTTCTAGTCTACCGATAGTACAAAACCGCAACTCACTGGCCAAAAGTTGACTTGTTGCTGTTCTGGAACGTTTCTGCTCACCAACTTCATATTATACACCTAGCATGCACTCTTGGGGAACCGTCCAAATGCTCCATGTTCAGAACCTAATACAGCAAAGTGTAGAGTGGGGCAGCGCCGTAACTTTTAAATGTGCTCGTCATTATACATTTCTACTATGTTCTGTCCTAGGTTAAGTATTTCCTCATAGTTTGTGATTTGTGTAATATTTTCTTCTTGTTCCGTAATGTGTGACGAGCAGTGTAGTTCTGACACCTTAATATTTGGTCAGTAATGAGGTTAATTTTCTTCCAGAAAAAAAAACTCAATGACGTTCCATGGGTGTCAATCAGATGTGGTTCCACGAGGATACCAATCATTTGGAGTTAGGCTATAGTTTTTCGTAAATGCTAATGTTTTATAACTGTAACAGGTTTCCTGGAGAAAAGAGAGGATTCCAGATAACAATCCATGAGCGCAGCAACCATTCGAGGATATAGCTTTATCTTAATTCTTATTATTATGGAGCTTTCCTCTAAATAAGAGAAGGCTCAATAATGGATTCTTGAGAATATCCACTTCTTCATTTACAAATGTATTTGTTCATGATAATTAATAGGGTTTTGCTAAACCTAAGTTGGGTGATGTTTCCTTATTTTGCAACAAGGTTATTAAATTGAGAGACTGAGAAGCAAAGGGATGTAAATTACATTTAAGAATAGAAAAAGTTGATCTTTTATACATAACACGAAATAGTTGTGACACAAAACACTGATATTTTGTACAAGACCTATCAGTGTTTTGTTTCACACACATTTCATGTTATATATTAAAGATAACCTCGAACTCTTTTATTTCTCATGTCGGTTTCATCACTTTACTTCAGAGCCCTTCAACTGAAGTTAGTTAAATAACAGAGAAAGGCCAGATATTGAAAATTCATGACGAAAGGGGTGTCTCACAATAATACAGAAACAAGAAAATAGTTTTCTAAAGCACTGTAAATTGTGTACAAGAATCTGTTTTCTCATAAAGAATATCAAGACTTCTACTAAATCTTCAAATTAGTAGGATACGAAACAAGCATGAAAGTCCCAATATATTACCATGAATAAATTGAATTACAAATTTCTTCTTTTCAAATATATTCATGTCGACCCTGCATTACAGTAATACTGTTGTAAATTCTTCTAGAGCTTTGCTCCAAAACAAATATTCTCATTAAAAACACTCTGTGATTTCTTATAAAGTTCTTCCAACAGTTCTTTTCAAGAAGTTTTCATGATAAGGAAATATCACTTCACTCAGTAAATGATTTTCAATCTTACTTCCAATGAAAACGTATACATTGAAAGCCTTTCTAATTTTTTCTCAAACTTTATGTCCATGATCTTAAATGAATTCTTCCCTTTAAGAATACATAACTTCTTTTTATATGCTCCAAAGCATTCATCCTAGTAGACCAACGATACCAGCGTGAGTTAAGGGGAAGGGGGTTCGTCGCCGGTCTATTATAAAACCCCTAACTGTGATCGCTGCGTGGAGGTCCCGGCGGCGAGGGTTAAACACCTTTCAAAATCATTCATTTAACTTTCTGCTTATACTTTCACCATCTGGTAACCCGGAAAAAACCCTACCAGATGTTCATTATATTTTCAACAAAAGATATATTTTTGTTTTCCTTTTCGTTTGAGTTTTGAATGAGTATTTAGTGAATCCTAGAGATGTAAAATTTTGATTCAGATGTGAGGCCTAAACCGGAATCGAAGTCGGAAGATAATATCCTTGCAGAAAGGAGAGACCAGAGTCTCTAGTGACCTTCCTTATGTATTTGCCTGGTGAGGATGAGGAATATCTCTGAAAGTCTCGGAATGAGGATGGTTACGGAACAATATGAGCCGTCTATTCAGAAGAAAAGCATCAACTGACGTTTAGAGAATATTCCACGAATCAAACACGAAATTAAATACACATTATATAAAAGCTATCAAAGTAGATAGAGTTGTGATATTTTCGTCGATTCAGAATAGTTCTCGAATACTTTTTAACCAACACTACAGAATTAACAAAAAATGAGATGTAACACTTTTCTTGCAAACGTGTGAATTATTTGCAGCGAATTCCCATTATTCCTTTCCTTCCATGCCACCTGGTGTTAGTCCAGTTGAACTAGGAATGAAATTATGTTAGTAAGCCATGCGTAATATATACGCTTTTAACTTATTGCGGCCATTAAACTTAGATACCCAATTCATATTCCGTGCTTCTTTCGGTTTCTAAATCATTACATACTAGCCTTAATCCATTTCTAGTTCGACTGGACTGACACCAGATGGGGAAAAAGTTGTGGAAAGGATGGGTATTCTTATCTATGGCAAGTATGCTAGGTTGCATAAAACACTGTTGGTCTGTAGATAAATGATAAGTATGGATTTACTGTTGCAGTAACATATATCGTGGATTAATCCAGGATGTAGGCCTTGTAACTACAGATTTCGTAAGTCTGCAAATTTGTAAGATTAAACATCGATCAACATATGTAAGCTTTCTTGGAAGTAGGAAAGCAGAAAACAAGCAAACGAATGTAATACCAGGTGCGTAAATATGAAACCGGGATTTATGCACAGAAAAGACACAGTGATTGGATGACAATGCTAAGAACTATTTTATTCGAAGTATTGGCCATCGCTAGCGATAAATTTCTGCCACCGTTCCGGCAATGTGTGGATGCCAGACCAAACAAACTGTGCCTCTTGTCCTGCAAACCAGTCATCAAGCCATTTTCGTACATTGTCGTAAGATGTGAAGCGCTGGTCAGCAAGTGCGTGTCCCATGGATGCAAATAAGTAAAAATCGAAAGGCGCCAAGTCCGGTGAGTAAGCCGCATGCGGAAGGATTTCTCAGCCAAACATCGCAATCCTTTCCTTGACCGGTTTTGCTGTGTGGGAGGGTGCATTATCGTGAAGCACAATCACATTATGTTGTCTTTGGTCATGTTCTGGTCGTTTTTCACGCAAAGCTTGATGCAAATCGATTATTTGTTGTCGGTAACGTTGGGTATTAACGGCCTCGCCAGGTTTCAGCAGTTTATAATAGATCACGCCCTTCTGACCCCACCAAACACAAAGCATTGTCTTCCGTCCATAGCGATTTGGTCTTGCAATCGATGTCGCCGGTTCTCCTGGAGTTACCCATGATCTTTTACACTTATGATTATCGAAATGAATCCACTTTTCGTCACCGTCACAATTCGATGGAGAAATGATTTCCTTTTGTACCTGACGAGCAGAATTTAGCAATTGTGTTTTCAGTTTTCCTACTGTCGTTCAGTCAATGTATGTGGAACCTATTTTCCCACCTTCTGAATCTTGCTCATGGCTTTTAAACGGATGAAAACTGCTTCGCGTGTCACATTTAATTGATCCGCGAGTTGTTTTTGCGTTTGAGCGTCATCCTCATCCAACAAAGCTTGCAATTCGCTGTCTGCAAACTTTTTCGGTGTCTTCCACGTTCTTCGTTTCTCACGTCAAAATCGCCACTTTTAAATTTTGTAAACCACGCATAGCACTGTGACTTACCAAGAGCATGATCGCCGTAATTTTCGACAAGCATGCGATGCAATTCTGCAGCAGTTTTCTTCAAATGGTAACATAAAAAATGAATGTTGTCCGCACATCGTAGTTAGTAGGTACAAATTGTGCCATGTTCAAGCTATTAAACACTACACTATGACATGAAACTTGTCTGGTTGTGAGTTGCAAAACGTTATCAGTAGTCAAAACAAGCAAGTGGTGCTAAGGACGCAGTTTCACGGTAACCACAGTGACAACTAACGCCGTCTATGCACAAATTCCGGTTTCATATTTGCACACCTGGTACACGTCATTACTTGATGAAATTATTAATACATACTTTGGCGCAACATACTTAAGTGAATTTAAACATCAAATACCTATATGCAATAACAGAAATAACTGAAATGAGTAGTACATCTTTCTTTAAATTTGCAGTGTTGTCAGTATTTATATGAACGCAGCGTTGCCAGGTGGTCGATGCTGAAGAATTTACCTACTCAAGCATAAGAAATTACGTTTTTTGAGAAAAGTCCCTACACCTAAATTTACTATTACTAAAATTACTACTACTACTACTACCAGTACACTGTTTGCAGAATTTACATAATCATACATGCTAAGGGATCTCTAAACATCCTTCTAGTTGTTGAAGAAGTCAAATACTACAATAACTACATTATAGCAATAAATAACTAGAGAAAAATGAAAGTACACTCCTTAGCTTAACTGCTTAGATTTTGATAGGTCAAATTTGTAACTTAACTTGAATTAACTTAACTCAAATTCTTTAAATTATAATCTTAAGAATACCAATGACATAATTATGTGTTTCACGTGCAGAAGTCATCAAAGAAACATTGAGCAATGTGTCCGGAACAATATCAGTGTCTCCAAATTACATCCGAGATAAAAAAGAACCTTGGGAGTGCCTTAACTGAGCAGTACCAAGTTCAGGGACGTTTACCCTACATGTTTTAGATAACAACACCCATCCTTTCCAATACTTTTTAGACGATGTTCTCGGGACAGTAATGTTCCCAACTGGGAGAAAATGATTAATGAAAATAAAATATCTAACCCGATTTTTGTAACCTACGTTCATAATGGGTATACACAAAAAATTATCTAAGCTGACTTTCTAACCTAACCTAACTAACGTAATCCTTTTAAGCAATGAAAGTATTTAAAATTAGCCAACATACTTAAATTACTACTATTTAAAATTAAACGACAAATTAAAAAAACTCTCGCTAATGAATAACGATCTACCAGTTCGAAAAATTCCACATATATTCCAGATTCCGTTGTTGACCTGGAAGAAGATGCTCACATAGCAATTAGTCTTTCTCAGGTCAGTCGTTCACACTAATGTAACTTGTAAAATGTGAAAAGGAAACCTAAGTAATGGTTCTATTAGAGACAAAACCAAAGCGCCCCCGTATAAACTCAATGTTCTTTTACCATTATCCAAAGGAATAGTCAAAGTCGTAATTTTCCTCACTGTTTCAGACCATGACAAACCCAACGATGTCTCTGTCTGATTTATAGTTACTAAGAACATATAAGGGGCAAACAGAGATTTTTAAGTGATTGAAAAGGACCTGCCTGTTTTAGATTAATTCTCACAATTATGCCGACCGTTGGCGAATCTGTATCCAACGAGATTAAAAATACTGACCTTAGTAACTTGATATGATGAGTTTCTTGTTTTGAAGAAGAAAATGTACGTCAGTATATCATTTCCCCAGGATATAATGCAATGGCGAACGATTGTTACTAAGGCGACAGAGAGTTAATAATAATATGGGCTGGGGTAGCTAAGTGGTTGAAAACTCAGCTCTGGTGCATGGGATCCCTGGTTTGATCCCGGCTCGTGTCATGTGCGCTTTGTGGTAGACAAACATCATGCGCGTGGGTTTTCTTGGGGTTGTAGCGTTTCCGCCCACTTCCTTCATTCGACCAATTGTCACATCATCATCCATTCGGTCTGAGGCAATGTTACCTAAAGGCCTTAAAGTAAATTTCATTAAATAAAATATTAATAATAATCCCTTCTTCACTAAGTCTACGCGTTTAATTATGCTTCTTCTAAGCTAGATATCATTTTAAGATAAACAGAAGCACCGTTATGTTTTCTAAAATACATTTCAATTATGAACTTTAACATTATCTGCAGAATAAGTAACTCGAATTAACAAGACGTATCATCTCATCAGCTATCTTGATCCCATAAAATCTTTGCCTGAATGAGATGGTGTAACTGTCTAAAAGGTAAGTCCTAAAATATCCTTTTAGTCCAAAAGTAAGTCCTTCCATATCAATGAATAATTGTGTTGGTTTGATCAGTTTCCCTAAAGTTATTAAACATGGTAAATATGTGCTTTGCTTTCCACATTCAAATGGAGAAACCGAGACAATATTCTCTAATATAAGCGATCTTAAAACGAGGGGGAGGGGGGAGAGAGAAAAAGAGAAAGGGAGAGAGAGAAAAAGAGAAAAGAAGCCGTCCGGGTAGCCAACAACTCGAAGGTCCCGGGTTCGAGTCTCGGCATGAACATGGGTGTGGATTTTAATGGCTAAAGGGCGAATCGTGACGGACCGAAGTACAAAGCTATTAGACTCTCCCATATAAAAATAAAGTTCACTAAAATTTAGAAGAGACGAGAAGGGAAACAGGATTGCAGCTGAAACTTAAAATTATCACATGTGTGATTGATCAGGTCGCATTCGAAGTTAGAAACATAAGTTATACCATTTTGAAGTGGAAAGCAAACATTTGTAAGTTCACAGTATCAACAGAAGTTTGTTGTATCACCTGAAAATTGATAATCAGTCAATTTATTTATTTCATCAGCACGTATTGCATGTAACTATTTGCAAGTAACAGAACAAAACCTTATATGGATAAGTGAAAGATTTTACTTTTTGATTAAAATATTAAACTACTTTTAAGTGCTGCAAGGCTGAAATATCTCGTATGTAGTAATAAGGAATGATTACTTTGTTTCGTGTTTTACCTGTAGAATATACGCTTGTACAGTCAAACAACCGTACTCATTTTTGTTAAGTGATGCCGCAAAACTGAGGTCACGTAAGAAATAAAAAAAATGGCTTAGTATTTGGGAACGGATGTTTCTATTCAGTCCAAACACTTTTAACATCGCTATTAATATCAAGGAAATTGAAACTGAAAATATACAGAACGGTTATTCTGCAGGTTGCGAAAGTTGGAGTACGATCCTAGCAGATGAACATAAATTACGTGTATTTGAAAATAAGGCTTTGATAAAAGATATACGGGACGAGATGACTGGATAGTGGAAGAGACTGCATAATGAAGAACTCTACGGACTTTACGATTCACCAGATGTTGTAAAAATAATGAAATCGCTACGACTAAGGTGGGCAGGCCATGTAACTCGGATGAGGGAAAAACGAAGATTATATTCTATCCTGGTTGGTAGGCCGGATGGAAGGAGGCCATTGAGAAGACCGAGAGTTCGTTGGGAGGACAATATTAGAAGATATCTTCGAGAAGTAGGTGTTCCGATGAAAGCTGGCTTGATATTGCCCAGGATAGAATCCAATGGCGAACGTTTGTTACTGCGGCGATGAACTTTCGAGTTCCATAAGCCATAGAGTTAGTTAGTTAGATGCCGTAAGATAAATTTTATGCTTATAGGCACGTAAGTAGAAAAATGAGATGGAAAACATTGGTGGGACATTAGAGGAAATCTTTTTTTATAGTTTCGTGAGATTTTTAAAGCTAGGGATCTGGGAACAGTGATCTAGCCAACTATTTGAACATCTCGCATTAAGCCTAGAACAGATAAAACTCTATTACATTAAGCACTATATTACAATGCACACTGATATGGATGTAAATACGATAAAGAATTGACTGGTCTGGTCAACTTAACGCCAGCTTTCGATTAATCTTGCTTGGATGATTGGGACAACTTTACGACTGATTGGTTGGCCTATGCGTGGGCGTGTTCCAGTGTAGTGCTAAGGAAGAACGGAGGAAGATTTGAATATTTTAAATATGGCCAGGTACTGCTGTGCCTATGAATGGAAATCGAAATGTGAGAACGGGGTAGTGTACACTTTCACAGGTGAGTAAAATAATAATACAATATGACATATATTTACATAAACTAAATAATATAAACTTCATTATTAACACCTTCGCTGCCACAATGCTTGTAAGTTTTGCATTCCCTCTGTGCCAACAATTTTGATGGTTTTAAAACAGGCTTATTCTTTTTGTGTTAGTTAATTTGGTTATGAATAACAAACACTATTCTACAAAAGTTTCTACGTATTTATCTAAATTTCTTCCTTGTTTGTTTCTTTATCTGATATCACCGGTGATATCTTACGACATTTTGGTAATTTTTTGAACATTTGTAATGAAATATTTATTTCATCTATTTTTTATAAATTTCCAATAAGTGCACATGCTTATAATTTACTTATGCTCATATATGTTTATATAATGTACTTTCAGACAAAACATAAAATATAACATAGCCGTATTAGAGGAGAAAATTTTACACAGAAAATAATTGTAGGAAATTCCAAACTGAAATTTCCTCTGGGTTCCGTGATCTCTATCGTCAATGAGAATCAATAAAGCAGGTAGTGCAGAGGAATTTTTCACATTTGTGCGTTGGAACAATCTTGGCTTTCTTCTGAGCTAAAGCTCTACCACCTTCTTTGACACTCTTCTCATAGCACTGTGTACACTTTCTTCTTTTTATCCTGTTATCCTTTGTTGTTTCGACTGTTTTCACTAGTTTGTGTTTCTCTTCTGGCTGACGTTGCATTACAGGAGCAGCTGGAGTGAGTCTAAGCATCTCAGATATTAGGTCTTCTCTTTATTCTGCAATGGACTTAGTTTTCCCAGTGAACTTCTTCTGAATTATTCATGCATACATTCACAGCTGCTATGTTGAACAACAGGTGAAATACTACTTTGTGGTACCATCGAATAGACTTCCTTAACGGCGAAAAGTAACTCCCCATTTGATCCGAAACGTCAATTCCATTCTTGCCAAAATTATAATCTAATATAGCCTTTGGCTTGAAAATCTCCGTACCTGCCTTATTCTTCTTTCCAGTTGATGCTGTTTCCAACGTGTGTTTTGTAGATAAAAAGGGACCTTTTTTTTGTCCCTCCATTTACCCACAACTATACTATCGCTACGCTCTCTGCCTACAGTCTCTCCTTTCCCAATCTTCGCGTTCATCACTACTTTAGGAAGTTCTTTCCGATTTTTCCTTAGAGTTCCGACCGAATGTATTTTATGTTCTAACAAACTGTGTGTCAATGGAACTGACGTGTAGAAGTTATCTGTTACCATAGTTCTTTATAAAAATAGGGTCTGCTAAGGTTCGAAACAACGCTCTCACTATGTCTGCTTTCGACATCTGGAATTTGCTCCACATACACTAAGAATTTGAAAGTGTAACCAGAAGGATGGCAAATTTTGACCATCTTTACATCATACTTATGTCTCTTTCCAGGAATATATATTTCTTGGAAAGCAGTCGACCCCGGAAAGGAATCATGCTCTCATTGATATACTCACCAGGAACGCACTCATTGACAAATCGCTGTTCCACGAGTTCTAAAATATTTTATAAAGTCTGTCCTGCCGATTCGCTGTTTCATTATCAGCAAAATGCACAAATTACAGATACAGCTGAAACCTATTTGTACTCATCGTAAACGAATCAACGTAATTTCTGTACAAGGGTTTCTTACTCCAATAATCGGCAATTTTTGGGCATCGAACCAGTCCCATGTACATTACTAATCCCATAAATTTCACAATTTCTTCACTGTTCGTTGGATGCCTCAAATTGAGTCTTGATTTTGGCTTATATGTTCCCTTCCGAATCACTTGTTCAGCATTTCTGTTCGTTTCACGCACAATCAAATCAATAACATCCTTATCCACAAATGATTTATACACGTCAAAAGCTGAAAGATCACTTTTGTTGGCAGGATACCTTTCTGGATGATACACGAACTCTTCACTGCCGCCAAAAACAATGTCCCTCCGGAGATGAGTTCCATAAACGTCGAGTCATTTATAATCTGCATCTTGAATTACATTCGCGGTTTCATTTTCATTTACTTCTGATGTACGAATGCTTACGTCACTTCCCAATGTACAGTCTGTGGTGTCGGCCTCTGAATTGTCATCTAAGTGTGATTCACCATTTACTGAACTTGATTCATAGTGTAATTCTATGACACTATTTTCGCTATCAATATCACTTAATACGTTTGATATAGTATCTTCACTTACATAAGGCAATCTTTGTTTATTTCTACAGCCACGTCCCCCTTTAGACAGAAAAACACCGCTTACACCACTTGTTCCCACCATTTCTACGCGCTAAAATGTAAATAGTTGCCCAGAAGCAGAGCATAATAAAAACAAAACAAAAGAGAAGCGAATTCCGCAATTTCGAAACAATTGACGATAGCTGGCAGTCAAGTCGCACGTAGTATAGATTGTCCAGGTGCCAACATCGATAAAGGTAAAACCGTGATTGCGTGCCAAACAAAAAAAAGGGTATACATTAACGTTGCCTTTGAGTATCACCGGTGATACTCACGGCATATTAGCGATTCCGAAATGAGAATCACCGGTGATACTCATGGCAGCGAAGGTGTTAAGTCTCTCAATACATAAATTTTGAATTGAGACAACGCATCTTACTGGGGAGACACCAGTCAAAAAACGTTATTGCTGCTGAGCAATTAAAAGATACACCGAGTCCGTAGTTATTTAAGGGTTACTATTGGTATTACTTTTATAGGCTATTTATCTGGTTTACGAGTTTGGTTTATTAGTTATATAATTTATAAGTTACTGGTATAAGTATTCTGACCCAAGCTATTCTTAAGGACTGTGATTCTGGTTAACGATTTTTGTTGATATAATCTATTTTCTGACCTTGCTATATCACTGGACTTCAATTTTGTCTATTTAAAGTTCTAGAACACATATTCTGACTGTTGCTATTCGTTGGACTTTGATTTTGGTTACAAATAAAATTTACATCATTTTAATATATGTTGCTACACTATATATTGCTCAACTTATATCCAATTAAGCATTCGGACTGATCTGAACAATGACGACACCTGGCTCACGAAAAATGGAATGTGCAAAGGCTAGCAACAAACCAACAGGCCACATCGGTTTACCTCAGGTACTTGACCCTCACCAGTTATCCGGAGCAGAAAAACGAAAGATCGAACCGAAATCTCACCGATCGCGATCAAGGTCTCCTGTACAGTCCAAACGACAATATAACCTAAGTGAATCTTCAACTGATAGTACAAATATTCACATGGAGCTCGATAGTGGAAACCAAAACGTATCCAATAAACAACAGACCTTCAATTTCATACTGTCCAACTATGACGCCAAATATCAGAACAACAAACAAATATTCTTACAATTGACCAAGTACATTCCTCGAACATCAATAACTCGGATAGTTCCTACCAGAAACGGATACATACTGAAGTCAACAGATCCTAAGCTTATGAAGACTATTAGAGACAAATACTCTTTCGAAATCTTTGGTAAGAATGCAGTAATAAAACAACTTGATCAACGAGGTCCGAAACAAATGCCACCACCACGATCACTGCCGGCACTATCTGTCGTAATTAGAAGGATCCCGCCTGATTATACTGACATTGAGATTCAGGCTGAACTAGAGGAAGAAGGCTTTTCGGTGATAAAATACATCAGGATTATGTGCAGAGAAGGCCCAACCTTCATGGTACGGGTCTTCTCAAAGTCGCAAGAAACCATCGACGACCTCCTGAAGAACGGTGCACAAATATACGTTAGGAAGCATAGAGTCGAACCGTCGCAAACACCACAACCACAACCAATCAGATGCGAAAAATGTCAGACCTATAATCAACATACTACTGCCAAATGCTCACAACAGCCTAAATGTGGATTCTGCAGTGGGCCACACAACACCCGGCAATGCACAAATCTGGTACAAACATCAAAATGCGCACAATGTAACGAGGCCCACCCTACATACAGCTATAAATGTAAGGCAAAACCACCTGTGCAAGAAGAAAAACCTCACCTCGTCGTGCCAGTCCGAACACACGAGAAACTAGACCAGGCTTCTTCCACATATACAGAACCAACATCGGTTTACAACCCAGTAACAATCAAAAAATGCTAGCCTTTGTAACAATGGCCCTACAAAACATTCACCCGTTTCTAAGACCACACA
The DNA here is from genome assembly GCA_022664845.1 of Lepisma saccharinum. Taxonomy (NCBI): domain Eukaryota; kingdom Metazoa; phylum Arthropoda; class Insecta; order Zygentoma; family Lepismatidae; genus Lepisma; species Lepisma saccharinum. The sequence goes on from JAGDQP010002388.1 coordinate 25,727, forward strand.
TTCTGCAACAGGTTCAATATGCAGCAAAAGCTACTCTAAAAGTAAATTTCAATGCTACGTATTCTGGTCAATACGTACGCTTTCATGCAACGCAACTGGCAAGTCCCACATAGATCCATGAGGAACAAGCAAAATCTTACAATTGTTTACATGATGGCATTAGCTTTCTTATTTCTAAACATCAGATCAGTAACACAGAAGAAAATCCTACTTGATCAACTGCTACAGGATGAACAAATAAACACATTTATGCTAAACGAAACTAACCTAACAGCCAAGATGCACTGTAAAATTGGAAAACAACAAATACTAAGACACGACAATAAAACCGAAACACAAAAAGCAAGCGGTGGAGTACTACTGGTATTCCAGCCGACAATAGCATACCGAAGACATTAACATAACATAGCAAATCTCCGGCGCACCTAATAGCAACATTGTATTTTAAATCACTATACATCACCATAGCAACAATATATGTCAGACCCAATCACCCAATACCATATGAATTCTTTCAGTACATATCCAACAACTTCAGAAACTATATCATCATGGCTGACATAAACTTTCACAGCAGAACAGTCCGACAAAAAACAGATTCAACAACTTCCTAACTACAAACACTACTGGCGAAATACATAAGCTACCTCGCCACACCAGACCCATAAGCAACACCACACCGGATATAGTAATAACATCATCCAACCTATCAAATCGTTGTCTGGTTGAAGTCTTAGACTCTATTGGAAGCTACCACGACCCAATAAAACTCACACTACGCTGCCAAAATCAAGACAACAGGAAGCAAGCACCATACAAACGCACTGTACTTCGATATGATAAGGCTAACTGGACTGAGTACCGCACAGCAATAGAACTGGAAACAGGGAACCTAAATGCACCAGAAACAGAAGACGACCTTTACAAGATAGTGGATCAAATGACAACTGCCCTCAAAGATGCAGGCAAAGCACACATCCCGACCCAAACAACCGCAATATCAAAACCAAAACTACCACCACAGTACCCACCAATGATAAAACGATCCAAATAACTATACAAAGAATACATACGTACTGGAAACTTAAAAGCCCTCAGATACCATAGACAGATAGAACGGATGACCACAAGCTACCTCAAAGCATACAAACGAAGAAGCTGGATTAAAACATGCAAGTCATTAGGAGAAACGAGTCACCCACAAAATGCTGGAAAAGGTTTCAGATGCTAACTGGACAATGTACCTCCACACCATACGCATTACTTCAGAACAACACACCGTTAACATCAGACCAAGAAAACGCCGATGCATTTGCCGAATATCTACAAGATGTCTTCACACCACCTCCACAACAAAATCCATACCACCATCCAGTAGACAGGCTAAATCCAGACTCACCAGCACTTCAACCCAATATCAGTCATACTATGCAAGAAACAAACCCTCTCGTAGAAGCCATCACCGTAGAAGACATCCACCGATCTATAGCAAACAAAAGAAACTCCGCACCAGGCATTGACAACATAAGCTACCGCCACATCAAAGAAGCTCCCGCATCATTCATGCAACTACTGGCAATAACATACACATTCATTCTACGCACCGGCTTCATACCCCAGGACTAGAAAGTATCAAAAACATTAATGTTCCCAAAACCAAACAAAGCAACAAATTCCGTTTCCTCATAACGACAAATACAGCTAACAACAACTTTAAGCAAAATCCTGGAACGAATACTGGTCTATAGATTACACCACCACATCACAGAGCACAACCGATACATCAAACTGGCTTCCGACCAAATTTTAGCATAAACGACCAACTACTAAGGCTCACAAACCTAATAGTCCAAAATTACAACTCATTAAATCCATCATGCCTAGTATTATTTGACCTGGAAAAAGGCATTCAACAAGGTGTGGCACCAAAGACTGATCTATAAACTTATTAAACTTAAACTTCCTGGGGCATATATTAGATTCACGCACCAGTTCCTCTCAAACCGCATATCATATGTTAATATAAACAACACCAGTTCCCATCCGTACTTCATTTTCAGTGGTGTCCCGCAGGGTTCAGCACCATAACTTCTACTATACCTACTATCTGTTGCAGACTTCCCAAGTCTACCGAACAATGCTCATCTGTTTCAAAACTCAGACGATACTGCTTTCCTAGCAACTGCAAAAACTGTGCAAAGTATAAACAACATCCTAAACGCCGCTATTCATAGCTTCGTTACTTGGTGCAACAAATGGCGACTCAAAATAAATTCAAACAAAACCTAAGCAATAGACTTCAGACCACATAACAGAAGATCCAAAGTGCATAGAAATAAAAAAAAACTAGCCATTACAGTCGAAAATACAACAATAAAACCAGCAAAGCAAGTCACATATCTTGGCGTAATTTTTGATCACAAACTAACATGGAAACCATACCTAAACAAAGTCACAGAAAAAAACATATACAAGGCTGAAGTTACTCAGAAGACTAACGGGCACCACATGGGGACTGCGTCAGAAACAATACCACTTACAAAGTCTTCTTACGACCAGTCTTAACGTACGGTTTTACAGCATGGATCCCAGCTGCAGCCTCTTACTATGAAAAATTGAAAGTCCTGGAGCGACACGCTTTCCGAATTGCCTTCCGTGTCAAACTCCCTAGCCCAACCAGAGAGCTCTATGACCAAGTACCGTTCGAAAGCATCTTAAGCCACATAGAAAAATCAAGACTAAAATACATAATTACAAGATACCAAAACGACCATCCACTACTCGTGGATACCATACAGACTGATCTCAACTTCAACCCACGAGAGATAATACAAACACCACTTTCACTACTGAGTACCATATACCAATACTCTATAACTGACCAACACGAGGACTTCGAAACGGCCAACGCACTATCAACACCTGACTGTCCAGAGTTCATAGCACCCTCGAAGAGCCAATAAACTTCTCTTACTTTTCGATTTCACGATATAATCATATTATAGCTTTAAAAGTGAGAAAATAGTATGCCATTACACTACAATATCTACATCTACCCATCTACTGTAACTAATCTTTACGTGTCTAGAGCTAGCAAATGTAACAGAAAAAGCAAACACAGTGCAGATATCCCTTTTCTCGCTTTTTATTTCACACACAGCACTCAATTTTGTAATATTAGATAGAAAATGAAGCACAGTTCTGTAGCACTGAACTGAAATACAATTGTGATAATTTCTCATCAGGTCACCTTCCGGTCATTGCCGAATGAGAACGTATAAGTTGATTTCCACTAATTAACAAAGCTTATTCTTTAGATTACTAAAGCGAAAGCTCCCTTCAATCTCATCTATTTATAGAAAGAAAAAATAAATTTAACTGTAATGAAACTTATTTCACTATTATAAAACGGAGCAATTTGTCTCACAAACTCCTCTTACCTTGTTAGCAATCCAACTGAATCTAATATGGCGCCAACTCTTGAGCGTTGGTGTATCTCAGTAAAAAATAGCCAATCCTTGATTATTACGTTTCTCATGACGCATATCTGGCTTTATAGATTACATAGGTTCGGCCATTTTTAATCCAAAACTTTATACATTACAATATTGGCGTTCCAGATATATTTTAGAAAGTTCGCTTGAGGCTTTTTTAAATACCCAAATCAACATTTTCCCTCAAAATCTCTTATTTAAATCTGTTACTTTTCGTTTCAACTTAAAATTAAAACTGAACATTTACTAGATTTGCATGAGAGAATTAAAAAAAAAGCATGATTAAAGAAACTAAAAAAACATAGGAAATATAGTCAAATAGTCCTGCTTGGGTTCAGAAATGACCTCAGGGGGACTTCTAGTGTTAATGGTTCCCTAGAAGTATTAATGAGCAAGGAAAAGTTCACTCATGTTGATATCTTGTCACTGCACAATGGAGTAGGTAGTTTCGACATCTGAACTTCTTTATACTTTAATATTTAAGCATTATTAATTCCAGAATATTATTGTGACATATATTCACTGCACAAAGCATACGCAGTTTCTGACGACAGACCTTTTGCCAATATTTCATGTTCTCTGTTTTCAAAAATGTCGTTTATATAATTTTTCAAAACATTGGATTAACATATTACCTTTCGTAATAATATAGTTTTTGTAATAATGTTTTACTTTTTTTGAACTTCTGTGTTCTACTCGATCATATTGCACATCATTATTTTCAGAACAACCTCAACATTACAGTAATAGCTTCCAAGTAACCTCATCTAGTTACAGGAAGCTATAAGAAGAGAAAATACGTTCACTTTCCAAGTAGCCCCACTTTTGAGCTTTCTTGAAAACTGCCTATTTCTTCCTACTACAGTAACACTGAAAATCAAAGTACACTTAAAGTGCACAATATATCCGGAAAAAAGTTCACAATATGTTCAAGTTTTAGCATTTTTAAGTGCATAATATGAACTTTACGTGAAATTAATATAAGACTTTAGTGCACAACATATGAACTTCTGGTGTACACCAATTCATGCACAAAATGTTCACTTAATAGTGGCAAATGCACTAAAAGTGACCTGAAAACGTACTCTAAATAATGTGAACTTCAATACTAAGGATGAACTTAAGGTGTGCAAAATATGCACTAAGTGTAAGAAGTAAAAAAAAAGACACATTAGGCACACAAAAAAACTATTTTTTCAGTAGGTTCACGTAAAGTTCATATGCGTTCATATATATTTCATATTTTGCTAAGTTTTTGTGTGGTTTTTGTGCCAGGAGATTTTCAGTGAAATACTCAAGCATGCGTATTTTTACATCAGTAAAGATCAGACGGTACGAAGGAAACTGAACAATTGTAAGTGTATGAAAAACCTCTGGAACAGAAGTGATGCAGACAAGTAACTAAAACAATTTAAAAATAGTCCCGTTCTACGGTACAATATTTACACTCTAGAGCTAAACATAATTTTCTCGAATTATTAATCTCTTAGTGCATCATAAGTGTAACAAAAATTCATAAACAGTTGCTAACAACTTATTTTCGGACGTGGAAATTTATAAAAGAAGCTAAATGTGAAAGTTATTGGTTATGGGATAAATATTACATGTAGAAGGTGGAGTTAATGTAATGATTTGCGCTCATATAATATCTGTACTACCATTCAGCAAAACGGATTCGTATATGTGTTAAAATACTCAGCCGAAATGCATAAATTTACTAAATGTGGAAATTGATAATTGGTTTTTCCATAAATCTCATGTGGAGGACAACCATTCCAATTGTCACGGATGTTACATTTTATCTCTTTTCTAATGGTGCTTTTTTAAAACACTAAATGAACATTATGTGGCTTTTTATAACATTAATTAATGTGAAACATAATTATCTTCACACAGAGAAAATTGTATTTACCTAAATATGTTACTATGGAGGGAATTGATGAATATGTGGCGTCCCGTATGTTACAAAATTTATGAAGTCACTTCACAGGTTATCAAATTGAAGTGACAAACTCAATAATTACCAGAAAAACAATATGATACACTGGTAGTTTGCGTCATACATCTAAAGCCAATCAGCTATTTAATTACAACACTATCTGCGAATTTTTATACACTGATTTTTAGAGTTACGGATGTTACGTTCAAATTGGCATGGATGTTATAACTGTCCATATTTTAAAATTAAAATCTCAAATGAAAATATACACAAGTTAGGAAGTCAACCTGTTATTAAAATGTCATCACGGTTTACTTTATGCGCACAAACTAAAATCCGATTAAAAAGATTCTTTTTTGTCACAGACGTTACATTATAAGCATCAGGTTACACTTTTATTTTTAATTAAGAAATAAATTTTACTGGTGCTTTCAAATTCAATACGTAGCATTTATACGTGACATGTTGATAAATGAAGTAAATATCATATCTATTTATATTAACATGCTAGATGTTTTAAGACAGAAATATAACTTTCGTAGCCTAGCCAAATCCATGAATATTCAATCAGTACGAAAACCCCTTCGAGGTAAAGGGAAGAGTGACGCAAGAATTCTACTCACAAAAGAGCTGATATCCATTTTGTGAGTGACTTTCTTTGTGTCACTACATCGTAAGTTTTTCCTTTGTAATATAATTAAGAGACTTAATATTCTCTATTCCGGTTTCGTTAGTGCTATCATCAGAAATGTGAAATTTTGTTGTTTTCTTTTTGAACCGCCCTACCGACCGATTTTTTTTCTGTGTCTTGGTATGGCAAAGAGCTTTCAAATGGAAGTTCAAGCATCAAAATCGGGCTTATAGTTCGCTAGATTCAAAATTAGCTGTATATATGTGAATGCCGCTAACAGAATCGTTTGTAAGCATCACTCGAACTACCGTTCTTCATGATCATTACAGTAAAGTAAAAATATACTTTCTTTTTTTAAAGAGCTCGTCTCGATGATAAAATGTGGACTTTTATCATTCCTGTTACATTAAACAAAAATACATTCCTTTAAAAATGAAAATTAATGATTTTTCCCATTTTGCCTGGAATGGTTGAGTAGAAAATAAGCAAATGTCGTAGTACAAGTTATCCTGTGAAAATGGGTAACACATTCGCTCTTTGCGTATTCAGTTTACGTCTCTTTAGAAGATTTTCACCTTTAAAGTTCCATTCTGGTGTGCCTTCATGTCTGCAATCTTCAAAAGATTTCTACTACAAGATAGACGTTGAGACTTCAAATGAAATTTTATGTAAGCACGATATCTGCCAAGTGTGATAACTTAAATAGTTTTCGTTCATGGCATCTTCTTATGAACAAGTACACCAATTTGGATATTAAGTGGTTCATTAAAATTTTTTTGTTGGGAGCCATACTTTCAGAGAGTTTGAAATTTATTTTTACTTATTTTGACTCCACATTTTTTTTACTTCTCTTGTATACCAGAGGTACTGTATATTAGTAATGAGGGAATGAATGCTCGTGAATATGCCACTCATTCTTTAATACAAAATGTATATACAACACATATGGCCTTGCCAGACGGAAAAAATAATGTTAATAAAAATAATGAAGCGTCAAATTCTGTGATTAACTCATCCTTACTAAATGCAATCATCTCAATTTGTGATTTTTAATCATGCAAAATTTCATTCTATTATTTTAAAATTAAAATATATTTGTTACCCTTCTACCTTAATTTCACTTTATTACCTTTAAATATTTACTCGTTCGCAAATTCACAGCAAAAGAGAGAAAGCACATTATTTTTTTTTGTGTACATCCTGCACTAAAGTAAATCAAACATCAATAAATACACAAACAAACAAAATTGCAAAAGCTTTGGGATCAACGAACAAGTCACATTGATAAAATGCATCAGCGGGTGTGTTTTTATGCGTTTGACGTTGCTTGACAGCTTATGAATAAAAGCAATTTTCACTTTGTTCATACCTACATGAGCACTAACACACACATAAGCAAAAGATTATTTATATTTGTATACCATAACCAGCTCTGACCGTAATAAAGCAAAATGCGGAGAAAATGATTTTGTTTTTTTCCATTTCTTTCTTTGATAATATTTGACTTCTCCGACGAAAGCATGCATGTAAATCTATGACTTGCATTTGATGCTGTGAAAGTGAATAGTTTTTAAGTTGGGAATGGGTGTAGAGAAGCACGAGAAAATCTAGAAATAACGTTCGTGAATAGAGTTTTGTCAAAAGCGACAAGCCCATTAAATTAAATTTAGTCTTTTGTTTTCTTCTCGATCTTTTCTTTGTGCTTCTAACATATTGATATCTTTCGCATTAGAATTGCCTAAGGTGCAATATTCTTTGCATATTTTCCCCTTGAACTGAACTTTGGATTTAATTCTTCAATATACATGGCGAATAAAAACTTGTAATCACGGACATTAACGTTTGTTTCTTGGCACATTGTAAGGCAAACATTCTCTTTGAAAAATTTTCTTCTGATGGATAATTTTTTAGTAATTGTGGATAGAGGAGTGATAGTGTGGCAACGCTGTAAATGATATAACAATAAACAATGTTCTTGTGAAGAAATATTTTCCAACTGTCGCATGGAAGACTATTAGAAGCTTGATTTTCACTTGTTTAGTTACGATTGATGTAACAAGTTTGATTCAAATTTGAAATTGACTGTACTATATCCATGCAACAGACAGTGGAAAATGGCTCTAGCTGAAAAAAAAGACAGAAGGTTTGCAACTTGGCAGTTTGATACAGTTTCATGTTTTGAGTAATATACCAAATTTGCGACCTCGGGGCGTTGAAACTCGGTCCGCCATATTGAAAAAATGGCGTCGAAAACTTTTTTTGTAAGTATCTCTCTTGAAAAGTATTTTAGAGCAAAATTTGTTATTACCAAAACTAATCTACATAAAATTATCTACAAAAAAGGTTATTTCCATTTCGCTTCTAGGATGCATTGTTTAGGCACTCGAGTTGCTTGTAGTTCTACAGGTTTTCCCTGCTTTGTTTTATAACAACAGGGAGCTGAAAATTTGTATATTTGGAAAAATACAGAAGTTTTGAGTTTGACACAGTTTCAGGTACTGAGTAATACACCGAATTCGTGACTTTGGTGCGTTGCATCTCGTTCCGCCATATTTTCTTGATGGCGCCCGAAATGCGATATTTGACCATATCTCTTTAGGTACTTCTTAGGTACACTAGTTTCGCAAATTGGCAATTCTATATAGTTTCGCCTCCTGAACATACTGAATTAGGAACCTTGGTGCGCTGCCGCTCGCTCCGCCCGAAATATGTTTCTGACAATATCTCGCTTTAAAAGCATTTTAGTGCAGCAAAAGTTAATCTAATCAAAATTCTCTACAAGGAAGGTTCTTTCCATTTTTCGTCTAGAATGTACCGTTTAGGCGCTAGAGGTGCTTGCAGCCGTATGCCATTATGTAACAACAAAAACCAAGCCACTGTGACATGAAAATGAGCTTAGCTAGATGAAAAAAATACAGGAGTTAAGATATTTGGCAATTTGACTCAGTTTCGCGTACTGAATAAGGTACTAAATTTACGACCTTGGTGTGCTTCGCTCGCTCGCCATATTCGACAAATGGAGCCTGTAGTACGTTTTCTGACAATATCTTCTTTTCTGTATTTCTTAGGAGTTTGCAGATTGAACCAACAATGGGAGTTTACACGCATTTAGTGGTTGTGACAGGACGAGTGTAGTCTACCGCCAAGGAAAGAACAAGTTTCTGAAGGTGCTTGAAACTTCCGAAGATTTACTTCAGCTTGAAAAAGTGTTTAAGGAGAAAGATGTAGATTCTGATACCATTGCTGCAGCAGAACAATTCTTTGCAAAATGTATGGGGCTTCTCAAAAACATATCTTTGAATACTCTCCGACACCAACAGTTCACGAGATCGACTACAAAAAGTAAGTTTAATCTTGCATCACTCCTACTTACAGCAGCAGCAGCACGACAGCATTCGTTTCGAACCTACCATCAAGTTGAAAGTTGGATGGGTAACAACTACATGAATCCAGAAGAATGGGCATGGAAGAGAAGTACGACTGGACTTACTCCAGTCAGAACAACAAAAGATCCAGTTCCTGTAGTACTACTTAAATCCCTCTCCTATAAATGCAGAAAAAGATGCAGATTAGTATGGGGCTGCAGAAAGGCAAGTTTAAAGTGTTGTATCATTTGCGTTTACTACAATGCCCAGGATTGTAAAATTGTTGCTACAATTTTTATCGACTCTGAAGAAGAAGATGAAATGAAAACTGTCATGAACACAATATCAGCATACCAAGATGTAAAGGAAGAAGATTTTGGAGAGGAGAGCGATACTTAGCCAAGTGATAGTGAAGTAGACGTAAACAAATCTTCTCCATCCAGGAAACGAGTTTCAAGGTTGTAGATCTCCTTTACAATCTTTGTAACAACGATTTTTTCTCGGAGATGCTGAGAAGATATTATCAAGAAACATATTTCGGGCGCCATTTGTAACATTCCAGGGATGTTTCGGAAAAGTAAGAAAGTGCTCGACAAAGTATTCTTTTAGCCATTAACTACTATCCTGGGGTTATGTATGACCCAAGCGATCATAATTTCAATGCTACATACCATAGGTTGATGCGTATTCTCACTACGCTGTGAGTTCTTCTTACTGCTGACGTGTTCTGTAAAATGCGCGTCTTGTGTACTCGTGGGGGAGGTATGGGGTTATACCTGATCCCACTATAGTGGTTACGTAATTTGTTTTCCTATGTCTGATATTACGGGAGAAGAGAAGAATTACAGCAAGCAAGATAAATTATAGTGATACCGATGCTACTAGTACTAACTAGTTTAAAAACAAAAGATTTATTAAAATAATATTCTTATCTATATAAAAATATATTGGTTTGAATTTTTTTTACCACCTTCAAAACCTTTGATTTTCATTTTCTTTGTATTAGAAACATCTGCATTTTGACCGTTGTCGAATAAATTACAAATTCAGTTTATAATGACCTCTATTTGAATAAAAAATAGTAAAAACATGTTTCTACTATCTTTTTATATATACGCGTTTCAAAATTGGAATCAGCAATGACCCCACGATAGTAGTTGCGTGGCCCAAAAAGAAGAATAGTAGTTAAGGGTTAAACTAACAGCATCCCGCGGCATCGCTCGCGCTTTTTCGTTTCACGAAAGGGAGCATGTGGTTCACAACTTCACTACAAAAGAAGAGTGGATGAAGCAGAGGGTGGAAGAGAAGATGAAACAGACTTTCTTTGAGTATAGGCTTTTAGCAACGACTCTACAGTGTACAGAAAGAAGCCCATTGATGGAGAAAAAAAAAAAAAAACCCGAGGTTCCTTTTCAAGCTGCTTTCTTCTAAAATTGAAGTCGAACTATACGAATCCGGACACGGACTCTCTGGGCATTTTATAGTACTCGGATACTAAAATGTCTGGACCTTGCACAATCCGAATCCGACGAACAAACCTAATTGCAATTTGAGTACATCTTAGCGAACTAAAAAAATGAAAATTTTTTACACTTTGATCTTCATTTTGTTCGTAAAATTTAGGACATATGTGACTAAAAATTGACATGGTGACTTACTTTCTTGAGTAATATAAACTCACTAAATTTCGTGAAAATCGGAGATGGTCGAGTTGCGAGGTGCACTTTTTTGCGATGATTTTCCATGGAATGGCCCTTGTATAAACCTCTAAATGTGATTATTAAAATATTTTGTAAATCTGAAATCAGGAATATCCACCCTGTCAAATTTAGATATGTTCATCTTGAGGTTTTTCTCTAACTCAGGGGGTTTCAAACTGTGCGACGCGACTTTTAAATAAAGATCCTACAAAGGAACATAATTATAATGCAACACGCATACTTAGGACTGTACCCTTCTTCTTTAGTAATACATAGTGGACTAGGTATTTGTATCACCTCTGTTCCACTTACGATCACCCGTGACCCTTTCACCTTTGGCTTAAACGTGTATAATGCTTGTTAGATGGCCACTAGAGATCTTCTACTTTATCTCTGTAGAATAGTATGTCTTCTTAAATGTCTTTGGAATTTCGCGCGGCGCCATTTTGGCTGAATTTTTCTTTCTCTTAATTTTCTGTTATTATTTTTGGGACGATTCTTGAGTTTTAATCTTTTCTAAAGTACTACCGCCATTCACGAATAGTCTTATTTGTTTTATTTTCATTGGTCGAATCCATTTTCAGATGTTTCAGTTCGACTTGGCTCTTTCTTCTTTCGTTGCCATGACTTGTCTTTGTTTTTTGTATTTTGCTACTCTGAGCAGAAAGACATACATCTAGATTTATGTTGTTTTGACAGTGAACGATATTTAAGTAGCTGCAAGTGTTTTATGTGCAGGCAGTTTGTGTTAATTACATTAAGTGTAATACACAGATTTAAGATATTACCACTAAATCAAGCATTGGCAGGACTGAAGCACTCCCAAATTGAACGTTGCGCTTTCCGCCATATTTGGGGTAAGAAATCGTCTGCTTCCCAAGGGCAGGGGTTTCTGTACCGCAGTCTTAGGGATGAAGAGAAGAAAGGAGGTGTATATAATGAAAATTTAAAGAGCTTGCTTAGCTAAGAAGGACGTTTTAGAATTCAATATTATCAGAATCTTCGTGTAACATTTTCTAAATTTATTTTTCACTTTTTTAACGAACAGTTCATTTTCCGCTGTTACTCATTGAGAAAAAGACCCAAGTCTATGAACAATTGTCTGAGAATTCTTATGCATATTTGAATTGTATGTCTGCTTTGTGTGGTGCAAGCGAACTTTATGTACGCATTTATAATCGACTTAAGGCTCAATGGAAGTGGGGTTTTCCGCCTTTTTGTTTTACGTCAATTATTCAAAATTAATTGCAGGTAAACAAAATATAACTTTCGTAGACCAAAGCTCGTTTCGTCCTTCAATAATGAGTACAATTTGTTTTAAGGAAATGCTACTAGTAACTGCAGGATTCTGTGCAGACACTTTTGGGACAGAAAAAAACACTTCCATTGAGCCTTAAGTGACAAGTACATACATATGACTATGAGTCTGTTTTGTTTGGGTGGGGAGCGACATCGGGACCTTGTTCTGGAGTTCTGGAGATCAACCGATGTTGACTCTCTAATCAAAATGTTACTGTATTTCAATATGTTGTTAATAAGTTTTCAATTTCAATTTCAACTCTATAGTCAATTGTCGAGTGGCTGCAGCTCAGTCGGTAAAGCGTTGGCTTAGCAAAAGAATGGTTCTGGGAACGATCCCAGTTACCGCCTTTCCTGACTGAGGTTTTCCAGGGGGTTTTCTTAGTCACTTCAGGTCTGGATCGTACCTACAAAACTAGGCCCTTGACGACCAACATTTTCCCCACCATATTCCGGCCTGAGCCTGAGATGCCTAATTGCCATATATGATATATAAATTCAAATTCAAACTCTAAGGAACATTATTTACAATATCATGAGCCTTTAACCATGATACACATTCTGTACACCAAGTTTCGACATTTTTTCGAACACTATTTTTGACTTCACATACTTCTTAGGCACAACGTTAGACATCAAAACGTCTAATATACTTTTACCGAGCAGCTGTGGTTCGGTGGTAGGGCGTTAACTTAGCATTAGGGAGATCGTGGATTCAATCCCAGCGGCCCACCATCTTGACTGAGGTTTTTCTAGGGGGTTTGCCTCAGTCACACCAGGCAAATGCCGGGATGGTACCTTCAACTTAAACCCTGTTCGACACATTCCCGCATCCTTTCCCTCCCCCCTGAGTCTTAGATGTGCCACACAAATAAAATTCAAATTAAGTTGTAATACACTTTTCTATTTCCCAGCAAACTTTGACTACATCGTCTGTGGCCATTATCAAGCCTCCATTGTTACGTTTTTCTCGCTGCACGAGCTTTAAATATACTGGATCAATATAACCACTTATTTAAAATGAAACCCTGCCTTATATACAACAAAATTGTGGTATATTTTGTTAAATTTTATGGAAATGCAATATAATCATGGTCCACAGCAGTGCTCGAAAAGAACACTTTTCATTCTTAGAAAAGGTAAGGGAACGCTTGCAGAAGTGGGCTATAAAAGTAAGGGTACGCTTGAACCTAGTGGCCGCGATTGCCTATTGAAAGCAAAGGCAATGAGATCTCATTAATAAAAACGTAGGGGGTACGCCAAATCCAAAATGAAAAAGGTAAGGCCCCTCGTGTCCTTCCCCCACTTTGAGCACTGGTCCAAACTAAAACCATCATTACAAAAGTGTCTTTTATGAAAACGAAATGGATCCAGAATTGCTGTCTTCTGTTGGAAGCTGTGATGGTATCTACAGACTAGGCCTAGGCCGAGTACTTTCCAGCATCCTCTTTCTACCCCATCCTGTCCTGAGTTTGTGATGCCTAAAGACCATAAATAAGCTCAGTTCAATTCTGTTGCACTTCAGGTAAGAAATGCTCTCTACTATCTTGTGGCTGACAGGCTGAATTGGATTATTAAAATCAAATGTCTATATTTGCACGTGAATTTTAAATTATTGGGTTATTGTTTCAATTCAATCTAGATCTTGTCAATGAAATTATATCTACGTCATTCATTTTCATTTCATCAACGTTCTCCTCTTCAATAACAAAATTTATCAATTAGCTTCCGCGCTAATGAGCACTATATTTACGCTTTCTTTCCCCAAATATGGCGTCCTGCGCAACGTTCAATCTGAGAGTACTTTCACGTGTTCGCCGCTACGTGATGTTAGGGACTTGGTGTAATAGGACGTTTTCTGTGGTTTCATTTGCGGTGGATAACTTTATTATGAAGATGGGTAAGAAACGTGAATTGGATAATGCAGAACCTAGTGGCTCAGAGAAACAAAAATACTAAATAGGTATAGGAACTACTGTTAGTAATGAAGAAAGGCATCAGCGCGTAATTTGTTTGAAAGTGTTGGCTGCAGATAGCATGTTACCCAATAAGTTGAAGCGACATTAGAAACTGTGCACATCATCTTACAAGGTAAGGACCGGGAATATATTTTCCGTAAAGCAAACGAAATAAAACTACATTTTCTCAGCAAATGTCTGTGCCCGGGAAAGCCCTTCTAGAAGCATACAAAGTAGCATATGGTATGGCACAATGCGAGAAATGCCACACTATTCGCCGCCAGCAATTGATATGGTCTCGATTATGGTTGGTGAATCTGCTGCTAAACAACTGAAAAGTGTACCTTTGTCTGACAGCACAATTAGTCGTCGAATAAATGACCTTGCCGATAATGTAAATGAACAATTAATCCAGCAACTTAGGGGGTAGGAATTCGCGATTCAAATCGATGAGGCAACTGATAGTAAAAACGATGCGAATTTGATTTACTACGTGAGATCCATAGCCGAAAATAATAAATTCTTTGAAGATCTTTTGTTTTGTGAGAATATCGCACTTGGAACAACAGCAAACGAGTTGTTCGAAATTGTGGACAAGTTCAAGGAAGAAAACAAACTTCACTGGAGAAAATGTATGGGAATATGCAGAGATGGTGCTCGCTCCATGTCAGAACTTTATCAAGGATTACAAGCTCTCATACGTAAGAAATGATGCACTCTGGAATCTCTTGCTTCCAAGAATCGCAGTAGTGACTTAAACGACATACTGTCATTAGTAATAGAAGTTGTGAACTACGTCAAAAGTCGCCCCAAAAAAGCCAGACTTTTTTATTAAAAAAATATGTGATGATATGGGAGCTGAGCATACTTCTCTCTTGTATTATTGCAACTCACGTTGGTTGTCCCACGGTAATGTAATTTTCCGTGTTTTTGAACTGAAACAGGAACTGTACTCTTATCTTGTGGATGAAAATCATTCCAGTACTGAAAATTTCATTGATTGTGCCTTTCTTCAGAAGTTGGCATACCTTTGTGATATTTTTGAGAAACTAAATATTTTGAATGTGTCTTTACAAGGAATGATACACACATTCTGCAGTTGTCAGACAAGGTTGTTGCTTCAAACGCAAGTTGTTGCTTTGGAAGAGGAGCATTGAAGACGGGCACATTAATGACTGCTTTCCTACAATAAGCAAGTTGTTAGAAGAAACCGGGCACCAGCTAAATGAAGAAATCAAATCTGTGTTTGAGGAACACTTAACACAACTTTATCTCCAATTCGAGAAGCACTTTCCAGAGGACACACAGCACAAGTGGTTCATGAATCCATTTAATGCAGAGAATCCACGAAATTTCACCACCCCAGAAGAGGAACAGCTTATTCATCTTTCTTCAGACAGCACAGTGAGGGCCAAGTTTCTATATGAATCGTTGCCTGAATTTTGGAGCTCAGTGAAGAATGAGTATCCGGAATTAAGGCCTTGTGAGCCCTCCTTCCTATTGCAATTTCTTATCTCTGTGAAACCGGATTTTCAGCCATGGCGGTGAGTAAATGCAAATATAGGTAAAAAAAAAATCTCAAGAAAAAGATGCGTCTTGCCATTTCAAAATATATGCCGAGGTTTAATAAATTGTGTGACTCAAAACAAACTCATACATCCCATTGACTTTGCTTAACATTGAAATGTGTCGGTTTTTAGTATTTAAATTCCCTCTCGGCTCGTATTTTTCAATTTCAACATAAATATCTGTCTTACCACAATTTATAATTATTAACACTGGCTAATAACATTAAGAGATGTAGTCAGTGTGTTAATGTGTTAAATACCTGTGTTAATGAGATATTTCCATTAGTGATTAATAAATGAAACATAGTTTATTATAGTGATAGTCTTTCTTTTAGGAACACATGTATTTTTGTTGTTGACACCTTTCATTTTTGACGGGGGAGACGCGTTCAGATTTTGGTGGTTGAGGGGAGCCTCAACTGCAAAAAGTTTGAAAACTCCTGCTCTAACTATCCTGATAATTTGATGTTTTTTTGGGGTGTGTGGCTTTTTGAGGTTTTGAGGTTCACAAAAGGGGTTTAAATTTTAGTTCATCATTAATATCACAACCCCAGAAGCATCCTGCAGAGTTCATTGTCTACGCATGTGAAAGTTACTTCAATGAGCTTTCAGAGAGAGAGACAGAAAAAAAATGAAATTATCTTCAATAATTTCTTAGAAACAACAGATTAAAATTTTTGGCCCCAAAACTTGCGACTAATTGACTTAAAACTTCGAAGCAACCTAAGTCGGGCAACAATTTTTTTTCGAGAGATACCAAAAAATACATGTCCCATAATTTGGTGCCAAGAATAATATATTTCAATTTCATAAAGATCTGAGAGATTGCTCCATGCAACCTCTGCATTGCTGCATTTAGAAATGCCCCCTAATAAATTAAAGTCTCTGAATTCAAAATGTGAAGCCAGTTTCTCTTCACCTCCTTTGGTTTATGCGTTAGCCTGTGTTATAACAAAACGGACAATGTGGAATTGCGGAGAATCTGAAGGCTTTTGGCAGATTCTCTGAAAATATTTTTACCGCTTTATTCACATAGCCAAGCATGTTTTCTCAATACAATAATTATTTCTATTGACAATGTTGTCTGGTATTATTCAAGAGAAGTAACCTACATTCTTATATGTTTACTCTTTGACTTCGAAAGAAACTTTATTTTCTCACCGATAGATGTCTCTGTATTCAATAGCTTATTTCCTTAAAGATCTTATTAAACTAAAATTCTGTGATTGGTTCAGCATTTCCTGTAAGCTGAAATATGACAGTACGAACCAGTCAAAAGCTTTAATTTATCCGTATGTTTAAGAAAATAATCTATTGAACTCAGAACATCTACCGGTGAGGCAAGGAACTTCTTCGAAGTCGGAAGGAAATGCGTAGATATTTATTTATAAAACTACTTCTCTATATAGTTCTCTACATATTTTATATCAGTTAAGTTTTAACTTTTATCCTGAATTTCATTTTTAATTAATGCGCCTCACAAATTAGTAACAGATGTTGCTTTGTTTACTTTACGAAATCTAAAAAAGATGTCCCATAAAGAAGTTCCTATGATTACTATAGAAGAACCCAAACCGTACAATCGACGAAAATTTAATTCTTCTTAAGACAAAGTGATAACACAACTCATGTTTAATTATAAGCATGCCAGAAAGCTGTATTTACTATCGTTATGTGTGAACATGGTGAAACGAAGAATTCACGAGATGGGTCTTTTCTTGAAGTACATTTTACTGGAATGGTTACGTGAAATCAAATGTTACACTAACCATTTTGTTGTGAAATGTATTAGCTAGAATAATTAACTTCAACTTACCCATTATTGTTAGCGTATACATGTATATCTAGGTATTTTTATTCCTCATGTGTAAGGTGGTACAGCAAGGAAACTTCGATGAAGTGCCGTTAACTTAGTAGGTCTAGGGTTAGGGGCGCTGGAATGTAGACAGCATACCTTCAAAATTTCAGGTCTGGGATCTATCCTTCAAATAGAAAAAATAACCCTTTTCCTCAGAAGTTTATTACTCTGTTTGAGCAAACCCTAAAGAGACTGAACAAGTTCAAGTTTACAAGGAGTAGTGTATTAATTTAGAGCGGTCCCAAAACACTTTTGGAGACTACTTTAATTGTTTTCCCTGTATTCTGGTCTCTTGCGGTCCATCACCATGATTTAATCGTATACGATCATGTTTCCAGTAGTTACTACTAAAGAGGCTCTAAATTTAAAACAGTTTAATTTTTAAACCAGCTAATAAGGTAGTGGGTAAAGTACAAAAATATCAAAATGAGAGGTTATAGCGGTAAGCCGCATATTGTTATAGGTATTGGAAATAACGGCGAAGAAATTAATGGAAATTGAGTGGAAAATAATGACAAGAACATAAATATTCAAATATTTTTTACTGCAAAACGTGCCAAAATTTCTTTTCATACTTGTTACAATTAGTGACTGTCATCGATGTCAGGCACAGGGTTAGAGAATCCAGAGGAGGATTTCAGGGCTTATAAGGTCCCTGACGAGGACTTCGCTTCTTGATTTCATTTGGAGTTGATGTGGAAATGAGGCAGTTAAGGAATCGTAGGTCTTTAGTAGTCGGTGTAGGATGCCCATGTTTGTTGCACCTCTCGAGGTTTTTTGAAAGAGGACTTCTCTGCACTCTATGAAATGTTTGCCTGCAGTTTCTTGCTCCTCCTTTGACATCTGTCCTATGGGGAGAAGTGCTGGAGAAACTATTGCAGCACCACGAAGTAGAACTATGCGCATACAGGCATGTATGCAATACCAGGGATACAGAGAAACAAAAAAACTTGTCAGTTTCCTTTGTGTACTTTTCAAGAGTATCACGTTGATGAAAAATCCACCGGATAAAGTTCTTCATATAATCTCAAATCTGTGGATCACATCGCGATCTATATATTCGAAAAATATTCTTGATGTGTAGCCACCATTTGAGCAAACACTTCCTCCAGATCAACAGGAAAACCCACGATGTTTAATTCTTCCTTCTCTTTGATCAGATACTTATCGCTTTAAAGCCCGTCCGTGGTTGTTCTTTTCAAATAAGATGGTGAATCTATAATAATTTTAGAAATTATATCTTGATCCAACCACATTCGTTAACTTTGAGAAAGATCTGTGGGTTTCTATCAGCATTGTCCAGTTGGCGAAATAGCTCGGTACAAAACTTGGAGACATCCTTCCCTAGTACTTCGCAGTTTTCCTGGGAATCATCTGCCCTGTTTCGTTCATTAAATGATTTAACAAAAGTGCTTCTTGCTCCATTCTTCCATATAAATTCTGTAATATCCTGTACGATATTTGTCTCGTCACCGCCGAAATTCTGTACTTAACATTCAAATAAAGCTATGGTAAGGGATAACATCGTAGGACAATACAATTTGAATAATTTGTTTTAACAATATTTGTTACTTACCAAAAATCTTATCTTTTACGTTAATAGACATTTTCCAGCTGTCCTATTTATCTAGAATCACATTTTAGTGAATGTGTTATTTTCTACTTCATTTTCTACAAATATAAACTTTTTAGGCTAACATGTAAAGCCGTATGAAGCCGCAATTTTTCTTTTCGAGGGTAAATATGAAACAATTAAATAATATTTTAACGTAGATCTTAGCATCGGGAAAATTTTGTTAGCTCTATGGAAGCATGCTATCAATGCTTAAACGTAAATAAAACAGTGATATACAATGATGTATAAAAACCAACCCTATGACTATATATTATATTTATTTATGCATTTTACGATAGCAAGGATATAAATAAAATTATATAAAGCATTACTTATCATTACTTGTCACCGAAGAGGACTCTATATTGTATTGAAGTACTTGGTTAGTTACCCCTATAACACTGAGGACAAAAGCACATCCTCAAACTGAAACTTTAGGCTGGCGACACAAACTGAAGACAATGGATTATTTATTAATGACCAGTTTTATTATCACCAGACATAGTAGAAAAAAAATAACAGTAAAACACAACTTTTAGCACTTTCAAAACTATATTTTTGGCCGGGTTTAAAGACTGGTGGGACCACTGTGTGTCGAGCCGATGTCGCTCGGCTTCCTGGGTGCAGGCGGACAAGCGGACAGAAAGACAGGTAGAGCAAATTTTAAGGAATATTCAACTTTTAGGGGTTGGGAACTCCTAAAAAAGGAAACCATTATAGTCTCTCCTGAGGAATTAAACCGAAGTATGTCCATCCCAATGTCTATGGGATCAAAGTTTCATTCACCCTGTACAGGTTTTGTGGATACAATGTTTCAATCAGTTCTCCACTAACGGTCTTTTCTAACTTATTCTTCATCAATCTTCAACTTTCGTATGCAGATGATATTTCTGTATTCTTCACCAAGTTCTTATTCCGAAAGCTTAAAGGTTTAGCTTCATCGTTTGAAAATGCCAAACTACAACAATGCTGCAAGTGCCAAGAAAGCTTTGTGATCAAACTGAACAAAAAAATTTCTTATAAGTCCAATGGAAATGTTCACAGATGTACCAAATACATAATTTAGAAGATACATCCGTTACATGAAAAAGTTTCAACTGTTAGCATAACGATAGTGTACTACACAACCAGCTACTACACATTTAAATAATGTAACCGAAAATGGCATTTAAAACATTATGGTTTGAAAACAGTTTCTTGTTTCTGGGGTTGGCCTTTACATCCTGTAAGTTCCTTATAAAGTTACTTTTATGATTTCTTCTATTCGTAGGTACATAATTAGGTTTGGTTAAATTTGTCAAACTAGCTTATATTCCACAGTCGACACAAAGAGTCAAGCAAACCCTTAAGCAATAAATAACTACTCAAATTCTAATGATACTAACTCTTTACTAAAGTTTCTCTTTCAGATACGTTTCCATAGAGCATCACCTACGTGTATTGATTATCAGTTTTATGAGACATTATTATCAATTGTTGTTATCAACAATATTTGCTCTACGAATCACCGGCAACCAATTATGAAATATTACAATTGCATATATATTGCGTTCCATTACATCGTTTAGTTTAATGAAACTCCTGACATTGGTAGCTTTCACCTTATTAAACATCATTCCATGGTATTACCCGTACATTTATCCTAAATCTGAAAGGTTCTCAATAACAAATCATTTCATCTTCTTTTTATTTCATTGCCAAACACTACTGTTAACAAATATGTATAACGCGACTATAACGATTGAATACAAACATGACAGCAGTTACAGTTGAAAGTTCTATCACTCTTATTGGAAAACGTTATAGTAGTACAGAAGTGGAAAGTGTTTACTCAATTGTTTCAATGTAACTAGATATAAACATAATCGTTTTACCTAGTAAAGCTATCTATAACAATGGTGCCATGAAACAAAACAGTTATGGTACTATTCCACGAACATTTCTAAGGGAATTCTATCGTTGTGAATTAAGTAAGTGAAACTAAACACTCCGTGTAATTCACCAGCACATTGTTTTACGCATCTAATATTCTGAGGCTATCAAAGGTTTATGTAATGAGCTTAATATTTATCATGTTCATAACTGATAGGTAATAACTATGTTTCGCAATAGTATTTTGTAGACTAAAGGAATGCTCTTTAACGAATTTTAGAACCTTCTCTTCAAGAACACCTATGTTTGTCCTGATTATCATTGAACACTATTGTTTCATTACTCATACACATCAACGACTGTAATCCTGGTTCTGCGCATAGGTCTGTTAGTTGATATGCTGTGACTGCTTGTTGAGAATTGCGTAGGAATGATTGTATTTGCTGGCGTAGGACTGATTATATTTGGTGTATATCGAGGCTCTAGGACAGGTCTTCGTTGCTTTCTTGGCTTTTTGTATCCACACTGACAAACTGGATGCAAGATGAACCAGAAGAGAAGCTCGACAACGCTTATCATACTAAATCCAAGGAAGAGACTAGCAATTCCTCCGAAAGACACTGAAACAGAGAAAGCAGAATTATATACAGGTTGTTTCAAAATAATAGTAATGGTAATAATAGTCATATATTGAAGGGTGACGTGTCAGTAAAGTAAATCACAACAAAAGTTGTACGATAGGTCTGTATTTGAATATAAATTATGATTGAGGGAGTGCAGCGTGGTGCGAATTACATGCGTAAGAATTCCATTATCGAGTTATTGTTATTGCGCAGTAGATAGAAATAGAAATTTCCTCTTTAAGTCGCATTGCACAGGGTGGGCCAAAGTTACGATCGGATATATTTATAGTAAAATAACGAGTTTTTGGGAAGTGAAATTCATTCCAAACATTGTCATAGGTTGAGAGTAACGGTTATCTTCCTCACAAACGTTGTGTGATAGTAGGTTCTCGTTTGCCGACAGTGATCAGTCACTCCCAGTGATTTGTGTAGGAGATCTTCAGGTTGAGGTCAGACGAATGCGTGGTGTATCTCAGCTCCCGGTCTAGGAATGTTTATTTCTCTGCTATAGACAACCATAATCATATGAAGAAATTCAGCAACAGTCCCCTGATGTCGACCGAAGGGACCAATTATATCATCTAGCCATATCTCTCCGACTGGTGAATCGTACCTGCAGATGTTATCTCAGTGGCTGATCCCAAAATTCTACAGAGTTGGAAATCTTAATAATGTTATTATTCAACAGAACGGGACCCCTTCGCATTAGTGGACTCGCGCTCCAGTTGAGCAGTTGGTTTTCAATGTGGATCGAACGAGGAGGACCTCTGAGCTGACCTCCCAGTAGTCGCGACCTAACAACATATGACGATGGGCTGTGGTTCTTTGTAAAAGAAAAGATTAGTATGAACTCCATTCAGGATTTAAAGGGTGAATTATTTATCTCTTGAGAATGATCCGTCCGCAAATACTGAGACGTGCAAGCAGACGCACATGGTGGCGAACAAACTTTGCGCCGAAAATGATGCTCAACATTCCGGAAAGTTAAATTATTGAGCGCTGCAATGACTTTTACGTATTCTTGTCGTTCCTATTATACTGTTTCGTGTACACATATCCCTCGCATCATGCGATTAATTAGCTCTGAGAAATAATCACTTAACACGAAAGTACGTAAACTGAATTGAATTTAATATGCGAAATGGATAGAGATATGGATCGGGCTAACTTGGAAGTGTAAATATGATAACATTAAATTAATAATAAAATATAATGTTTTCTTAATTCTTTTTATCAGTTCATACTATAAGAACCTAGTAAACTGTCATTCTTCCTTATCATAATGCATGGACTGGATCTGTTGAGTCTGTCTCGATCTCATTTGAAGGCTTTGGGATAGCATGTTGAGCATCATCAACTTTTCATGAACTGGTCGAGACTCAGTTGGTGGGCAGCGTTCTTCTTTTCTAATCTTTATACCAACCCTAAGAACTATAAATCTGGTAACTTAGGCTGTTAGGGTCATTCCTTTCAATGATTGTATTTGAACTGTCGCTGTTAACAATTTATGTCATTTGTTTTCTTCAAAGATCTTTGGTCAGCTCAGCAACACATAACTCTTTCTTTTTCATCAATTTTCTTGTCGTCCGTTT
Source organism: Lepisma saccharinum (assembly GCA_022664845.1). Classification (NCBI taxonomy): domain Eukaryota; kingdom Metazoa; phylum Arthropoda; class Insecta; order Zygentoma; family Lepismatidae; genus Lepisma; species Lepisma saccharinum. The sequence goes on from JAGDQP010002388.1 coordinate 49,241, forward strand.
CAATATCTTCTTTGATCAGTTCTGAAGAGTGAGATTGGATTAATTCTTTTGCCTGCTCACACGCAAAAAATAAAATAAACTTTCTTTCTACCTTCATGTACGTTCTTCTGAAGAATTTCCCCTCTTTATATCTGGGGGTTACTTGTTTCTTTAAATTTAAAGACAAGATCGTAAATAAATTTCAATTGAAATTAAAAAATAATTAATGCGTATTTCATCTTGATCATAGGTTATAGTATTGAAGCTTATGACATGAAGAATTTGGAGATACCATACCAATATCTCATATTACTAAAAAAAGGGATTTTTTTATTATTACAAAAGGTCTACAAAATTGTAATTCACTTGATGGCAACAAAATTGTATAGAAACATAAGATTTTGTCGATATGCTAATTTTTCAAAATTTCTAATCTCAAGGTCGATTGGAGTGTTTATAACATGATGATTATTAAGAGCCTCGTCAGACGAGGCCAGTAGCAGAAAAGAATCGCTACCGTTGAATACTGCAAAATTGTAATTAGGGGTACTACACGGCCACGATCTTCCTGCTAAAGCTTAGAGTAGTAGGCTTAGACGTAGGTCACGAAAAGTGGCGCTGCTTATTGTAATATCAGAAATTGTATTCATATTTTCACATGGAGCAGCCACGCTACTATATTAGTAGCACGTTTGGCACTGCTGTGATGGAGGTGATCGAATCTTGTGGCTATAGACGGAGAAACCCCTATTTCTCGATCTATTCTTCTTCTATATAAAGAGCATCGTCAAAAGTATATTATCTATTACGTTCATCTTCACTGGAAAATATCTAAGTTCAAGTAGCACTTGAAATGGGCGTTGGAGCATCACCGGCACGCGTAAGTAGAGCTGCGGGAACGCTACCAACAAACGAGAAAGCAGGGTTATTAGTAGCCTCGTGTGAAGTGAGGTCAAGACGTTGCTTTGCTCGGTTTTACTTGTAAAACATCCTGACACTCTTCCTTGGTTGTTGGTTTCTGTTACACCGTGTATTATATAATGTCCTGATATTCTAGACACATGATATCAAAAGAGTTCCCGTCAGGGGTAATTATGAAGTCCACATTATCCTCAGAGTACTATCCTGTTTATAATTGTACTTTCATAACAACAGTAGCAATATTAATGTGTTCATATAGATCGACATTCACAAATGAATTACCGTATTCATTTATCGTGATCAGATGAACAAAAACTAGCTAACTAAAGAAATATACTGTTTTCTTTGTTAAACACTTACACAAGAATAATCATTGTTATTCAACAACAAATCCCGAATATTTGATTTAACTGAACCTTTAATTTAAACTCACCTAGAAGATCCAACCATCCAAAAAGTACATCGTTTCTGTAACGAACACCACTTAGTTGAGAATAGTAAATGTCAACATAACCGACGTGTTCTAAAGCCATTACGTGGGGCCTGAAATTGGTAAAGAAAAGGAAGATATAAATAGGATCTATAATTAATTTTTGTTTAAAAATAAGAGGCAAATTTGGAAGTCATACATTGGATATATGTTCTTGTAACAAGTAATATGGATGATTGTGACAAAAGAATCAACTCATATAAATAGTTGAAATGAACAGAGTTCATGAGTTCAATAGTTGAAATGAGAAATCAACTAGATCAACAATAAATTTTCATTCAGTGACCACTAACCGAACCTTTTTAGCTCAGGCATTAAGTTTTAATATAACCCTAAAATCTAGATCAAGAATCCAGAAAGCCAGCTTTCCTATCATGAACCAGAACATGATATCAATCGTGGTATTTTGATATCAAAATAAAAGTTCAGAGAATAACATTACTCTTTTAACCTCGAATAATTATTACTTCTCCCGTTACCCTTGAAGTTTCAGCTATGAATTAACTGAGGAGTGAAAAGTAACTTTGAAATTTCTTTGAAGTATGAAGTGCGAGCTTTCTGAAACCCATCTTTATTCAAGTTTAAAGAATTTATGAATATCAAATTTGTATATCAAGTATCATGAAATAACTCGAGTACCGTGTAGTGTATCATTCTTTTCATAAATTTACTACATGTGAACTGTCGATTGCTGAAACTATATTTTTGTGAAATCTGTAAGGGTACATGCAAATATGCATCTGTTTGTATAAAAGTGATTCTCCAGTCCCAACTCCGTAGCGATCTAACGTTGGAAACAAGGGATTAATTACAAGTTGAATGCAAAAATGTCTGGAGTTCAAGCAACAGCCCTCTCAGCGCTTAACAGTTGGTTGTCTGTGGTAAGCTGTTTCTCAGTTATACCATGTTACCATGTTCCTACGTAATAATTAATGTAATGGTTTGCTCTGTGAAAAAGTAAGTGTTTGTTACTTTATGGAAGTTAGAATAGAATAAGATGATGGCGTAGGCACCAAATACCACTCTTAACCATCACCACGAAGAATCTTCAGGACCAGTCTCGCGACTTATTGAATGTGTTGATATTGCACAATAACGGTTTGGAGAAAAGGGGACAAAACTTAAATCAAAGTCTACCAAATATTACTTCCATATTATTATTTCCATGCTTTCGATATCGGCCAAGGCATATTATTTCCACGCTTTCGATAACGGCCAAGGCATATTATTTCCATGCTTTCGATAACGGAACAATTGAAATTTTAATATATATAATCACATGATTTGTCGGTTGCTTAGGTTTATCTTCATTAATAGTGGTAATACTAGCTGCCTCATAATGAAGGGGTTCCGGGGTCGATATCAGGTTGGGCATAAGTGGCCCAGGCCCTACTTTAAACTGTATGTTTCATCCGTAGGACGTTTTCTCCATACAATGGAAGATTCGTATTGCCCATGGACATTCAGATCATAGCCCTGGCTCAGACAGAACATCCAAAATCATGATCATGATAAGAGGTAATTTGTTATTTAGACTTTATCCTATAATTTTGTTGACTGTGGAACGCTCTGAACCCATCAATCATTTATTGAAATCATTGTTTTAACTGAATGAACAAATATCGACAAGATAGCTTTAAATATGTTTTAAACTGCATTTTATAAATAAACTATCATTATACATTTAATGAAATGTAATGACATGTTTTAAATAGTTTTTCTTTAATAGCCTGAAAATGTATAAAAAAAATAGTAAATGGCGTGATGTCCCAAACACTGGGAGACAAGTGTCCTTTGTACAGCACCATAAAAACCTAGACATGTCGATTCAAGACTGGACATCTCAGGGTCGAAGACGAGGACCGCAGTGGCTGCCCTGCATCACTGACGGCTCACCTCATCCGAAGAAGTTTCATGCACAAAAGTCATCGAAGAAGGTGCTGGTATCAATGTTTTGGGACAGGGATGGGATATTGCTGATGGACTACTTCCAGAATGGTTCTATGATAACTGGTGAATACTACGCGAACCTTCTTGGCCAATTTAAGGTGAATATAAAGGAGAAACGCCGAGGGAAATGGGCGAAAGACATCTTGCTTTTGCTGAACAATGCTTCAGTACACAATGCCCAGGTTGTGAGGGACAAATTGGATTCCCTGGGTTTCGAAATTGTGGAATATCCCCCTATTCGCCTGATCTAACCCCCTGTTACTGTTCCCACAACTAAACAATATATGAAGAAACATAGATTTGGTGACATTTCTGACATCATCGGGGCCACAGAGAGTTGGTTTCAGGTGCAATCAGGGAACATTTTTTTGCAGGGGATACAGAAGTTACAGGAGAGATGTGATAAATGTGGGGAAAAATATGTTGGATAAATGTGCAGTATCATTGCTCTATCTCAATTATTTTTGGGTAAAGCCAGGAACTTATTAGCATCTCCTCGTACGTAGAAGTTCTAGTGTTAGTTTAAGATTTAAAACCAAATTATTTTCTTCAGCTCATTAGAATGTATTATTATCTTATTTGTGGTGTGTGTACAAAACGCAAACATGCTTTCCTGTGCTTAAAGTATGTAATGCAATGGATATGTGATTAAATTTCAACAATAAACAATGAATAACACTAAATTTCAACTATAAATAAAGAATAACACTGAAAGTTCTAAATGGTGAATAGCTCGAATAGCGCAAGTACTGTGTTACACTCCTCTCTTTCATAATTTCTAAAACACATATTAAATCATCATAAAGAACAATTATGAAAGCTATGATGTTTTTGTATAAAGTTAACTACTATTTACGTAGTTTCGGAGCCCAGACTGACTGGACAATATCATTTTTATTACACTAACGTAAGTACCATAATAAATCTGAGAATTTGACTCAATTTGTTCTTAAACCAGTGTTGAATGTTATTTCATAGTATATTATATTGAATATTTTTGTCACCTATAATGGTGTTTCAACAGCTTTGGGTGGATATACCTCAGATCCAGGGTTTACGAACCAGTGTCTTTGTGATCCAGTGCCTGTATGTGCATTTGTGTTTACGATCGTGGACGTCAGATTGATATTAACAATTGAAGTATTTCGGTTCGAACATGCATTTTTTGTGCTTTGTACATGAACGGTATTCGTACCCCGATGCTAATAGTGCGTGCAAAGTAATTCGACCGTGTCCGCTAGAAGGGGTCAACGTTTGGAGCAAATGGATGACAGCCCGGGCAGCCACTGCAACAGCTACCACAGTTTCGGTTCGAACAGGCATTTATTACTCAAAATATATAAATGGACATACTTAACAGTGCAAAGCCACTGTACCGTGTAACAAATAGCTTGGCAGATGGTGGTCAGTATTTACTTCCACAAATGTAAGCGAGGCTTTTCTACAAAGTGAGTAAAACAAAAGGGAGAATCAACGTAGACACACAGAGCAACATTTAAAAATCACACTCCATGGACACGGTGTCAAACGCCACTTGATTTTACACTCTTGAAGTTGCTAACAGTTGCAGATCGGGACGTAAGCGCGCGCGCACACACACACACACACACACACACACACACACACACACACACACACACACACACACACACACACACACACACACACACACACACACAC